>JMFS01065081.1:0-33365 GCA_000699545.1 Podiceps cristatus
TTTTTTTTTCCTTACCATCCTTCAGAAGTCCTCTGAAAGTTAGGCAGATGCATGTGTACCTTACCGAGAAGAATGTGAAGTTGATGTGTGCTTTGATTATCCTTTTCTTTTCAACAGGGCAATTCTGAGGCTGCTTCTGCAAGCACATTTCTCGCCCCCCTAAGCCCCACTTGTCAGTCTCAGCTCCTTGGCACCAAGAGTTGAAATATTTCCAAAAAACTACCTCCTTTTTGATATAATTGATTTTATTAAATTATACAAACTGCCTTTAGAAAGCAAAGCAGAAACGCTGTATGACCTGTAATAAAAGCATTATTAGGCAGTGTAACAGTTCTGAGCAACACTGTCAGCTGCTGCTGTAATGACAGTCAACAGTATATTTGGATTTACAAGTATTTCTCATCTCAATTGGTTCTGATGGAAAGATCAGCTTTTGATAATGCAGACTCGTAACATACCTTTATCTTGTAATTAGTCACGTCACTATTTACACAGAATAAGCTAATTAAAAAGAATTAGGACAACATATGTCACTGTACGAATGTTGAGTTGCCTAATCTGAATTAGTTTTACATAAGGATTATCTTTATCTTGTTTTAAGAATGAAAAATGCCATCTACTGGTTGAGCATGAGACTCAGAAGCTGAAAGAGCTGGATGAGGAGCACAGCCAAGAGCTGAAGGAATGGAGAGAGAAATTGAGACCAAGAAAAAAGGTAAATCAGAAAATGAATCAGGAAATAATCAAGAGTTGGATCGAGCAAATACAGATGATAAAGTATCGCAGAGGAGGGGAATCAAGCCCCTGTACCAAACTGCTATAGTTCCCTGAATAATAAAAGATGTTAAAAAAAAAAAATGCAAAAGCTGAGCAAAGGGCACGTGCAACACAAAAGGCTGGGCTTTATCACCTCTTACTGCATTCCCTCTTGCAGCACGTGTGTGCAGATTTGCACATAAAACTTCTTCGCTGGAGGTGAATCTGGTTTTTAGGAATGTATTTCAGAAGGCAGTAGGTTGCTGCAAAAACTGAGTGTTAAGTAGCAGAGGGTGGTGGAGGTTGGTTTGGGGTTTTATATTTTATTTTAAAATGGAAAGTACTAGATAATCACCTAGCTCAGAGTATTCTCCAGGCAGGTGATGTTCTTAGCTTGCTGTGTCTTGGTTGTCTTGCGATTCCATCGTTGCCAGGTGATTTTCTTTTGTGATGGTGTGTGAAGTTACAACGTTGTGTCAGACAATGTCACCAGTATAATCGGTTTCCTGTACTTTGCCTTGTAATCCTACGACAATCTGATTTGGGTTTTAGACGCTGGAAGAAGAATTTGCCAGAAAACTGCAGGAACAGGAAGTTTTCTTTAAAATGACTGGAGAATCCGAATGCCTTAACCCTTCAACGCAAAGCCGGATTTCCAAATTCTACCCCATTCCCAGCCTTCACTCCACTGGCTCATAACTCTGGGAACTGCTGTAGGTTTTTTCATATTCGGAATTCTCCAGCCTCATCATCTAACCTGACTTAATCTGTGGTGTGCATCAAAGGACCTAGCGCTTCTTGTTTCAGTGGAGACAATCAGTGTCGTGATCGGGTTCTTTACTTCTCTGAATGGAAGAAAAGAAAAAGGGTGTTGGTGTGTCATGGTAATGTTAGGTCCATCGGATCTTTTAAGAATTAAGTGGGTTTTTTATCTTGGTCTCAAAAAGTATGTTATCTATGGTTTTGACTTTAAGCCTAAAGTACTAATTACACTCTGATCACAAAAAAATGGTTTCTCATGTGACCATTTAAACGGTGTAATATTAGTTCCGCTACTGTGTTAAGTGTCTGATTTCTCCACGAGAGAATTCCACAACTGAACTGCCATGAGAGGTTTAAGATTTTACAGTGTTGAGCGGTGTCTTCATAGCAAGGACTGAAACTAATTACTCAGAACATGCCAATAATCAGAAAAAATAAACCCTTACATTTAAACATGATTGGTGAAAGCCTTTGCAACCTCCTTAAAAAGAAACCTCTGGCATAAATTAAACTGAGCTCATCTCCATGACATATTTTGTCCATTAGTTCCATAATGAAATGGGGTACTAGTTTAAATAATACAGTGCCTGAAACACTTACATATGCTGATTCTGGCCACAGGATAGTGTTTTGTCATTAAAAAAAACAAAAACAAAAAAAACCCCTGCCCCAAACAAAACTCCGAACTCCTTAGCATTGTTGTTACTGTACAAAACAGAAGATTTCTTGCTGCTACTGCCATTTTTGTTGTAAATCCTCACCCTAAAATATTTTGCACTAAAATACATAAAGGTGGAAGAAATGCTAACTTTAAAATGCACAGTTTATTTTTTCCTTAGCTATTGCAGGTGGTTAGTTCTACAAATTGAAAAACTGTAGAATGTATTTTTTAGAAAGCGGTGTGCAAAATGCACGTGGTTTCTCTAACTGTACCTGAATGGGTAGAGCCATTTTTCTGTTCTTACCAAAGCCTGTTCATTTAAACTCCATCAGAAAAGTGGAGGTGGATGGTCGTATTTATAAATAACCATGGCTAAAGTCTGACTTGATTAGAAGTTGTTGGATTTGAATTTTTTATTTTAGTCATTTTATTTTATAGAAAGATTTAAGTTAAATATATAGACAAACTACTTTATGAAGCTGGGTTTTTGCTTTTGTGTGCCACGTACTAACATAGGCAGTTTTTATTTTTCAAGTTTGTAGATGTACAATAAGTTATTTACCCGACTGATTTGCAGTGGAAAAGGTCTGAAATGTTTCTCCTGTAGCTGGTAGGGAGACACAACTGTATTAGGTCACTTTTACTGCACTCTTTTGAGGGGTTGGAGTTTGAGTCCTGTCAAGACAGTTTTACAGGCTGTACTTTGGGATGCTGGAGTTCATTTTGTAAAATAGTGTTTGCTTTCTGTCATTTCAGGCCTGACTTTTTAGTCTCTTTGGGTATCAAGGGTAAACGTTTTGTTTTGCTAGGTTGCATTAAATGTGCGACCGGTGACCGTTACGTGATGTTCATTTCATGGGAACAGTATTGATGCATCTGAATGAACTCAAATACACTTGGGACTTTGATCAGATATGGCTGAAATCCGGGATGCTGAAATCCTTGGGCGCTGAACTGATACCTTCTCAATGAAGACACTTAATTTACAGCACAGTTAAAAAAAAAAATAAAAAAAGGAAAATGCATGTTCTAATTTAAATTTTTTAACTTTTTGATAGCATAATTACTTTAATAGCTAGCCTTAATTTCCAGCATTTTATTATATAAATGTATATTGTGTACTATTGTAAATTCACATACCACATCTCTAGAATGTTATCTGTTGCTAAATGCAAAGTTCTTTAAATTGTTTATTCAGTGGGGTGTAAAATGTCTTTGAAGGCCTTTTACTTTTTAAGCTCCACCATCATAAATTGTTACTAAAAGAACAAATAATCTTCATCTCTCTATTTAACAGAATTTGTTTGCAGTTTGGTAGGAAGTGGGCTCATTGCTTTACTCGGGGCGTGGACAGGGCAGGCGATTTCCCCTTCTGGATTATCTCTGCCTTCATCCAGACTAAATCCTCCGAGGGAAATGTTCATCTTCTCCTTACATTTTTGGCAGTTTCAGTGATAACTTGCTAATATATATTGGCATACTATTCACCTCTGACTAAATCTTTTAAATCTTTTCTTTGAAGACCCTTTTCACACAAGCCCCTGCAGTCTGATCGCACTGTAAATTGTACAAGTAACTGAGTTCTGTGATGGAGGCGGGGACCGAAGGAGGCGATGGAAGCCTTGGTGGGTGCGTGGTCAGGTGTCTGGGTGTGGAGCACCTTTAAGCAGTTGCAGCCTTGTGAACTGTGCTGAGAATTGATATCAAGCATGAAGATACGTTTTTCTGGGGGATAACAGGAACTAACATGGGTTTAGACTGATAAAATAGGTTTTAAGTATTGCAGAACACAAAAGGGGTGTACAGTGACATATCCGTGTCAGAAAACTCAATTCAAATGAATTTAGTCTCACATAAGAGATCTCCTGAGACACAAAAGCCAACCTACTATCGCATGTCACCTCCCTTAAATAAATCGCAGAAGCTCCGTCTCCAGGGTAGTTAGGTGTATTTTCCTTAGGCAAACGACGTACCTTCCTACTGAGCGTGTGGCAGATCACGTTTTCCCCACGTACCCTTAAAAGACGACCACAAATCAGTATTTGCTCACCTTTGTGTTTTACTACACCATAAATACTGTCCACGGGAAAAAGAACAAAGGCAATAAAACGCCTGAATTGCAGTGCAGCACGCTGGTCGTCCTCTTGCATTTACAACCGATTCTCACCAAAAACCCTGCCTGCAGGCCCACGGCCTCTGACAGATTCAGACCTCGCAACTTGTTGTTCCTGAGCTCTGAAAGCAGATTTCGGCACCTGCTGAGTCCGCTTTCTCGGGATAGGGCCGTGTAAGGACGGGAGCCAGCGGCTCTACTCGCATCCTAACAGTTACTAGAGCTCCACGGTTTGCAGGGTCTCGCAGTCCGCCGCTGATGCGGCCCTGCCGGCAGCCCGGGGCCTTTGGCTGACCAGACCTCGGTGGTCTCGCTGCCCCTGGGCTCGGAGAGTCGGCACCCGCCTGAATGGGGCTGTGTGAGGGGGGCTACCGGCTGCCGAGGAAACCGGCTGTGCCTCGGCCCTTGGCCTCCTCAGGGCCCAGGGGAACTCTCCTGTTTCCTTCAGTGAAGGGCAAATACTCCAGCGCTTGTTCCTCTCTGATTCACGTAAAAAAAAAAAAAAAAAAAAAAAAAAAAAAAAAGCGCTCTGGTGTCTCTGCATGAAAAGCTACGATACTGAGGTGGTTACTCCTACGCTTGGTTAGGTAGATCCTGACGTATGAACGCCTTTGGAAGGAAAACCTGTAATTGAATTGACACCTGAATTCAAATTCGGAGGTGGCAGTACCGCACTGTGCTGACCACTGGCATTCACTCAAAGTGTTTTTTTTGTATCACTTTTGAAATACTGATACCTATTCCGAGCTGCAGCCTTTTTTTCAGAGCCTGTTTTAAGCTAATATCCTTTTAAAATTACATTCATGGATATTCAATATCCAATCAATCACATGGCTTAAAAAAATTATTCTTCTGTCCCAGAGGACTTTATTATTACTGAATTTTTTTTCTTAATAACTAGGAAACTTAGCACCTTAACTAAGGCAGAGCCTAGCAAAGTGGTACTGTAATTACTTTTATCACACCACAATGTCTTTTATGATGTCGATGTCACATAAGAAGTTTAAGTTGATTCTCCACCTGAAAGAGTATCTGTCTTGCAAGTATTTCAAGGATGCTTTGGTATATGAAAGATTTGAATAAGGTGTTTCGAATTCAGGCACTTACATCCACTTTCAGGTAGTCTCATTTTCAGAGCTGCTGCAGCTCCTAGGACCTCAGAAACGCTCAACTGTGCTGCAAAGCAGGGAGCTGACTTAAATGTGCAAGTAAGCCCAGTGCTAGTGCTTGCACTGCTTTGGGGTTGATCTGCTGTGGGGAAGTGGGACGAGTTTGGGCATTGGAGGAAAGGGCCGGGAGGAGCAGTGAGGATGGCCGCTACGTAGGTAACTTTCCGCTTTTATGTTAGCGTTTACTGTCCAGTCATTTTACTTCAAAATCTAGTTCTGGGTCTTGGAAACTTCCTTGCATGGATGTGTCCACATTTATTTCCCATTCCCTGACTTGCACTGTCAGCTTCACAGCAGAGAAAATGAGATCACAGAGAATTAACCTTCCTCGTTCACAGACAAGCAAAGGCTGGGCTGCCCTGTCATGTTTCTCAGTCTTAGAGAAGATGAGAACAGATAAATAAAAGGAGAAGACAAGTTAAACTTTACAGTGTTTCTCTGTATTGCTTGCGGAGCTTTTACTTTCTCTTCATCCCTTTCTCTCATCTCAATGCTCATACTTCCTTTCTGGAGCTGCGTCTGTGCGTCTGGCATCAGGGCAGTCAGAGGTGCCAGAGAAGGACGACAACCTCTTAAATAAGAACGTGCTCAAAACCAGCTGAATGAGGGGCTTGTCTGCTTCCACTGTACTTGACAGCAGAAGGGAGGTGCTGAGCCCAAAGATGCTCTGATTTCCCAACGTCTCTTCCACAGTTACCACGTTAGGTGGTAAAGCCTCTTTCTTACTGATTCTCAGTCCGAAAATGGTGGAAAAAACAAAGCTAGAAAGGGACATTGAGTGACATCTGTAGTGTTGAACTGTCGTACCCGTTTTCTGTTTAAAAAAGAAAAAAAACAAACACCCAGGCCAAGTGGTCTTCTGCGATAAAGCGTTATGTATCTGAGGCATCTCCAACCTCGTGCTGGCCCAGCAGTTTGTTGAATGTTTTGTTATTTTTGCCTTACAGGAAGCAACCAAAAATCATGAGATGGGTGAATAATTGGCTAAGGGTCTCTGTATGTACAGCTCGTGGAAGTGAACTTGCAGTAGCAGCCACACAACAGGGTTGAGTGGTTTTTTTGTCTTGTTTTTAAAAGTAATTTGATTTCATGGCTTTCTGTAGAATATTGTAATAATTCTGCTGTAAATACAATAAAATCACAGTTTGCTGAGATGGCTTCTGTTTTGTTCATGGAAAACACTCCTGATGTACAAGTGATCTGTGAGTGAATGGGACGACTTAAAATTGCTAAAATAATTAAGTGTAAAAAGTACTTAACATCATGCAACATGTGGCTCCCTGCCTGGAGTAGCCCGGGGCAGGAGTGCAGATGTAGCACAGACCTGAAAGGACGTGGTTTCTGCGGACTGCCCTGCCCTGTCCGGGGGAATTCACCTGGGGGCTGTGGGAGCTCCAGCTTCTGCCCACCAGGTCATGGGTCTCCCCTGGTAGCAGCCACCCTTCCCACTCGGGTGGCGGCGAGGGAAGGCGTCGCTGCTGTCGGGAAGCAGTGGCAGAGGTGGGAGGGCTGCGGGGCTTCGCGCGGCTCTCAGTGGCCCAACCCGGCCCAGGACACAACCTCCAAGCACCTTAGGAGGTCCTAAGTAGTTCTGGGATGTGCTTAAACATGACAAGTGGTGCTGGTGGTGGTGGTTTTCAGGGAGAATTAAAAGGAAATGCCTCATCTCAGCCGAGGCAGGAGGGGAGTATAAAGTGCCCCAAAAGAAGGACGCAGGCTTTAAGGGCAAACACCAAACACCGCAGGGTGCTGCGCTCTGAAAGCTGGCCTGGTTCATCCAGGCTCCAGGCTCTCCTAAGCAGTAACATGGGAAGAACACCAGAACTTCACACCGCTAACACTGGAAGTAAAAATAGACAATGGGTGTTTAAACCTGGGCTGAAAACAAGCAATTTGAGTAATTTTTTTTTTTTTTTTTTGCTATGAAAATGAGCCACTGACCTGCTTTGGCCAATACCTGGGACTAAAGTAGCAGTTCAGAGTGTGTGTGTGTCTGTAGGCGAGTGCGTGGCCCCGGGAACACGATGAAGCTGGTGCGGGGTCACACGCGGATCCCAGGCACCGTGCGAGGGGCTGCACGCCCACACTGAAACGCGGCCTCTGCCAGGCGCTACCTTGCAGCTCAGCCATCACCCCGCTGCGAGGCCGCCCGACACTGACGTATTTAAGCTCTACGACTCCTGCCTCACCACGAGGAAGATGATGGTGGCTGTGGCACCCTGGGACAACTTGCAGAGGCTCCTGCTAACACCCGAGAAGCAGTGCGGTGTCTGTGTGGGTCACATACCAGTGACCAGAAATAACCCGGCCACTGTCGGTCACCGACACCGCCAGGTGCATCTGCCCCTGGTGCAGCTGGTACTGACTGCCCAGGGTAACACTCGTCAGGAAGCTGGGGGTGAGAACCACACTTTAATTGGGCTGGTTACATTAAACATTCTTTTACCCCAATGTTTAAAAAACAGAAAAAAGATACAAAAATATTTTTGTAAAAGATCAACAAATTATGTTTAAAAGTGCTTTAGTTCAGTCCCTGTGCAGGTCCCGGCTGGCTGTGCTGCTGTGAACAGGTGTGGCGAGGCACCTGAGGAGCCAGGCTCCCCGCAAAGCCCTTGCAGGCGCTGTAGCCCAGCGCTGCCTGAGCCCCTGCGGGACCGGCTTGCCCGGGAGCTGGGCTCGGGGCTAATGCAGACGGAGCATCGCGGAGCTGCTGGGCTGGGAGGCCATCGCTCTCCAAAGCAAGTCACGGGCTGGTGTGCTGACCCCAGGGGTCTGAGAGCTCTACAGTGGGGACTGCGGGGCAGCCATCAGCACTGCCACGCGGCTGGGGAGGGCAGAGCCCAGCTCTTTCTCCCCGCGTCACCCGCTACGCTGCAGCAGCCGGGTGTTGGCAGGGCCAGGGCCAGGCCGGGCTCAGTGTCACCGTTTGGGCTACCTTGCTGCAGCGTGCCATGCCCAGAGACCCCCCGAGCCACAGCCCCGCTCAGTACCACCAGCACCTGCTTCACCAGCTCCCCCCGCTCGCGGCCAGCACAGAGAGCGTGCAGAAAGGAAATCCCAGTGCGGTGAGCTTAGTCCCAGGGCTTCTTACGAGGCCTTTTGTCCTGTGGGCTGAATCTGATCTCTGAAAAAAACATGCATTTGGGCGGGGGGAGGGGAGGAATTGTTTTCTTTTTGCCTTTTTGCTGGATAGTTGGCTAGTTGTTAAAAAAACATTTTTTTTACATAGCTGGGAGTAATGCAAGAAGCCTGGACTGGGTGAGACAGGAAGCCCTTGTCAACCCAAAGACATACAAGCCTGGGACCTCGGGGGAGCTAAGCCAAGTGTCAGCAATAGGAGCAAATACCCCTGCTAGGGCCATGCTGGGCACGTAACAGAGCTATTCAAATCTCAGAGCGACAATGAACTATCAAGTCTAAGTGGCCAGCTGAACGGCAAGGACGCTTTAGCATTAAGGCAGTGAAGGTTCGGGCTAATTCTCTATGGGCTGCTGGGAATGCTGCCCAGCGCAGAACTGAGCTGGCTCTTTCCTTAAACCCCAACGCTTCTTCTTTTTCTTCTGCCAACATACACTTGTTCACCTGGGGACAAGAAAGTCAAAAGGAGGATTATTTGAAAAGCTCATGCGGGGAAAAAAGACAAAAGACCCAAAACAAAAAAAGGGGTCATGTGGGTTGTCCGTCCATTCCCAGAGATGGGCTGGTGCCTGGGGAATCCTCTGCCTCAGGACAGGCAAACCCTGCTCTCCCGGGGGTGGCAGGTGTTCTTACCTTTCTCTCCTTTCTCTCCTTTTGGTCCCCTGTGCCCGTGGCGTCCTGGTGGGCCCATCGGTCCAGGGTCACCTGCAGGAACGAGAAGACCGAGTTGGCTCCTGAGCGTGAGTGGCCCATGAACGGGGACAGGCCAGGGCAAGGAGGACCAAGTCAGGACTATGCTGGGGCTGAGGTCCTGAAGGTGCCACCTCCACAGTGGGCAGGCGGTGACCTGGAGCAGCCCCGCGCTGGCTCTCTCTGTGGACACAGTGCTGCTTGCAGGCGTTACAGGGCTTGGGGGAAAGGATGGCAAGCCTTACCTTTGGGTCCAGGATAGCCCCTCTCCCCCTTTTCACCGGGTGGCCCCTGGATGGTACCATATGCTGGAGAGAGAAATGAAGGAGAGGATGGATAAGTGCATGGAACAAATCACTTGCAAAGGGCTCCGTGCTCACCTAGAGAAGCAGTGAGTCACACTGGAAGGACATGTCTCTAGGTTAGATGGGACTAGACTGGCCGAGCAGTTTTTTCAAAGATGGTTTTGGCCCAACAAAGTCCCGGGGCCGGCTGTGAGCTCCCTTCAGCAGCACTGCTCTGCCACCCTCTCTGGGTGTCCCGGCTGTCACCAGGGCTGGAGCTGGCCCACGCTCAAGGAGGGGAATTGAGGAACAGAGCAAGCAGCTGTCTCCTGTTGCTCTACGTGAGCTGGCCCAGCCGTGTTAAAATGGGCCACACACAGGGGTTACAAACACAATGGCTTTCAGGGTTTGGGATGAGTTTCCTACAAGTAGTGGGAAAATGGGACTTCCCTGCTAATGATGAGACTGCACTTCTTAGCAAGGGAGGAAGGGGAAGGAAAGACTACCTGCCTCCAGCTTTGTTTCTTGACTGAATTTTTGCAGCATACCAAGGGAAAAAGCTCACTAGGTCTACGAGAGGTTGGAGAGATCTCATATGCATGAGGCAGAAACACCGAGTCAGTACGTCACTTACTTCTAAAGAAGTCCATGAGGTCCTCGGTGACATTGCCATAGGCTGCAAAGACCCTGCTGATGCCAGGGGGACCAGGAGGGCCTGGGGGACCCACAGGTCCCTGTGCAGTGTACGACATCAGGTCCTGAAGAATACCTTGGCCTGAGGAATTAAAGGTGTTTTTTGAAAGGAGCTCTGGGAAAACTGTGCCTGGATGCTGAGGCAGGAAGGTGTAAGGAGAGCAGTAGCTGGAAGGGTGAGGGACGTGAACAGCGTGACACCAGACACAAGGGGTGTGCTGGTTTGGCTTGGGTAGAGTTAATTTTCTTCACAGTAGCTGCTACGGGGCAGCTGCAAGCTGGGGTTAAAGCACGACAGGGGGTTAGGAGTTGTGGTGGGACAGGGAGGGTCAGGAGAAGCAGGCATTCCACTCACTCTGTAGGCTCTCTGACACGTGGCGTGCCAGCTCGTTGTAATCCAGGGATCCAGTGAAAGAGCTGCTGTAGGATCTGCTTGAACCTGCTGATCTACTGTGTGATTCCTCCTCTGTCAGCAGTCTATCGAAAGACCCATCACTGCCCACAGAGGCATCATGAGAGCCATCGCTGCCCACTGAGGCACTGTAGGAGGACATGCTGCTCATGGAGCTGCCATATGAGCTGCCTGCACCCAGTGATCCCCCATGGGACCCCTCAGCACCAAGGGATCCTCCATGCAACCGCTCGGAAGTCCGTAACCCTTGGTATGATGAAGACAAAGATGCAGACACCAAGCCGCTATCTCCTTTGGGTCCTGGTGGTCCCCGTGGCCCTGGGGGCCCAGGCGGCCCTGAGATGTAGCTTCGAACTTCATCACCTGCAAAATACAAGAGGAGGGACTTCAGGGACACTGGGGTGTCTGGGCCCCCCAGGCTTGGCAGAGGTCCTGTGCTACCACCGGAATGAAGACTGGAGTGTGAAATTCTGTCCCGCCAGTCATCGCAATAACCCTCTTACAGCACCATTTCTCAGGCAGCAGGCACATCTGTCAACCTTGATCTCTACAGATGGCGTGACACTCCCCTCCTTCCCATCTCTCCCAGTTCTGGGTGCCCAATCTTGGAAACATGCCCAAGGATTTTGCAGAAAGGTGCACTCCTGTTAGGCCAATTTCAGCACCTCTGCCAAAACAACTGTTCTGTGACCAGTCTCCCACAAGTGAGGGGATCTCCATGTTTTTGAAAGGCTGCCCTGGATGACTTGCCAGCACAGGGGCTCAGACTAATGTTGCTTCACAGCTGGCTCGGTGCTGCCCTCCAACCCCTACATCATCCATTGCTCTGTAGGTAGGTGTTTGTCAAAGAAAATGCTTTTCCCGCAGCAAAACTCTGCAGGTGACCTTACTAAGGATTCGCTGTTCAGTACAGGCCAACTGTAACTGCCCAGCACCTGGCCCTTTTGGCTCGTGACAGGGACCTTTGCCTTGCAGTCGGACTGAGAGGAGAGAAGCCTATAGGGTGCAGGGTAGTCCTGCGTAGACCTAGCTGTAGAGAGAAGGTGCTGCTGCAGCCCCAATTCAGGGAAGGCTCCTACAGTGCTGCCCCAGCTGCGGCAGAGCCAGCAGCCCACGCAAGGCAGAGCATGACTCGGAGTGCGTGCAGGGAGGATAGATGGTGTCCCCTTACTCTTCAGGTACTGGATCAGCTCACTCCTGAACTCGTCACTGTGGGTGATGTCAGCATAGGACAGGAGGCCGGTTCCTGAGAAGCCTGGTGGTCCTGGAGGGCCAGGAGGGCCAGGTGGCCCCTGGACTCCAGAGAAGGAGGAGTATCCCACACCTTGAGAGAGAGGAAGAATTATCTACTGACAGTGAGAGGACAAGGAAATCACACATCTGGAGATCTTGAAAGTTTAAGGGCTGCAACCCCAACTTCCATCCCTTTCCAGATGATGTTGATGAGATTTTTTTTTTTTTTTAAGTGACCTTGTTCTTAGCAGGCAGTCACAGCCCCTGGTAAGCTAAATCTCAGTCTCAGTCCCCCCAGCACCTACAAACAGAGTCTCCCTGCCAGATGTGAGAAACACAAGTGCTTTACTTTGTAGGTAAGCAGAGACGTCCTCCAGAGAGGTGCCAGATGATCCGGGGATCCCTGGAGGTCCTGGGGGCCCTGCAGGACCAGGGGGCCCAACAAGACCACTGAATTCAGAGTCTGTAAGACACAAGGAAAGAAAATGAGTCACCCAGCCCATCACCACCCTGATGAATC
Source organism: Podiceps cristatus (assembly GCA_000699545.1). Lineage (NCBI taxonomy): Eukaryota > Metazoa > Chordata > Aves > Podicipediformes > Podicipedidae > Podiceps > Podiceps cristatus. The sequence goes on from JMFS01065081.1 coordinate 12,432, forward strand.
TTCCATGACAATACGGGTAATGCCAGCTACAGCCAGGTGTAACGCACTTTTTTCTCCCTATCACCTTCTGGTGCAGCCTTCCTGGTGCACCTCATTTCCCTGCGTGTACAGGTCACACTGGGAAGTCAGCAGATCCCAAAGAGGGTAGAAGTCCCTGTTTTTTAACTGTACTTTTAAAAAGCGGCATAACAAATTGCTTTATGCTGCAGAGTTTGGAGAAGACAATGGGCTTCTCCATCCCCATCCCCAAGACAGCACCTTGCTGCTGCCGCTCTCCACAGGAGCACGGTGATCTGCCTGCAGCCCTCGCAGTCTGTGCAGGTCCTGGCAGAGTGCAGGAGGCCTGCAGTACTGCTGGCTAAGGCAGAGGGACCATCAGAGTCTCACAGAGGGTTATTTGTGACAAAAGGGGCAAAAGGGGAAATTCTGTGACTTACTGCGCAGGTATGCTGTCAGGTCACTGTAAGATATACCAGGTGTCCCTGGAGGCCCAGGCGGCCCGGGGAGCCCAATGCTCATCCCAGAACCTGCAAAACCAAACAGATCCAAGAGTAGCACATTATCAAAACAGACTGTTTCAGTGCGAGCAGGCAGGCTGCAGGGCTTGTTCACAGGCAACGCAGGAGGGACTCCTGCAGGGTGGAGTTCTCATCAGCAGATCGTGCTGGGAACCAGGGCTCAAGCCTTGTTCCGGACTTGGAGTTAAAGCTTGCCCGTTAATCCCAATACAAGGGCACCTGCAGACCGGCAGGCCTCAGGCCTCTATTCTTGTCAAAAGCTCTGCACATCTCATGAACCCCTGACATGGGGTGGGGGCACCCCAGGACAGGCAGCTCTGCTATGACCCACTGGCTGACGCATGTGCTGCTCCCCCTGTGCCTGCCTCTCTGCAAGCAGCTCTGGTGCAAAGCTTAGCACTGCCGTGATTTGCTTTAATGAAACGATCTTGCTGATAGAATGGAGCTGCCCTGCTGGAGCTGTTGGGGTCCCGCTGTTAAATAGCGGTTTCCTGCTTCCAGAGCCAAAGAGGAAAGTCCCACCATCTTTGGAGCAGCCCATTAGTGAGATCTGGTCTCCGAGGGCAGTTCAGAGAGAGCAAGCCCGGCCCAGGCTGCGCTTCTAAGCAGATAGTTGCAGCTACCAGCATTAGTCATTTGCTGTTGCACCACTGTTGAGCACGCTCCAGAGTCCTCTCTGCCCCACGGTTCTTGCATGCCATATTGCCCCTTTACCGATGGGACAATGAAGCAGAGAGGTGGAATTTGTTTCAACTAACTTTTAACTTCTAAGAGTTTGTTGCCTGGGCTGCCTCTACACACAGTGGGCATAAGTCAACTCTTCCACAGAAAGATACATCCTGACTACAGAGCCAGTGAGAAAAGGCACTTGAAGGGACTTGTTGATGGGACTTCTAAGATGGGCAAGATGAAATGATGTTCCTAAGCTCAGCTTTTAGCAAAGCAAGAACTCATTACTAGAGCCTGGGGATAGTATCTTAGCTACAGGGTATCTTTGTTCTCTTCCAAGTCCCTCACAACCCCTGTGAGGTCTCTGGAAGAATTTTCACTGATAGCATAAGCTTTCTGCTCAACTCCTGAAGGAACAGAGGGAAATGCACACTAATAAAGACCATTACTTGTCAAGTAGCTGATAAACCGTCTGGTCAGCTCATCATAATCCAGTGACAGAGACATGCCATCTCCTCCTGGTCCAGGAGGTCCCGGTGGGCCCTGAGGTCCAATTAGATACCGACGAATTTCTTCTCCTGGAAATGAAAAAATGCATCTTTTAAGACTGTCCAGCTGCTTCAAAGACACCAGGTGTGAGGAGCCTGTGAGCTGAGCCCCCACAGGAAGCTCAGGCAAACCATCAAAACCTATGATACAAAGCTCCTTTTCCCCCTCTCCTCCTTTTCTGAGTGTGAATTGTCCTGTGTATGGTGTCAGAAACATTTGTGACAGGGCTGGGAACCTCCTACAACCCAGAGTTTGAGACTGATGATAATTCAGATTGCTAAAGGGACCTCCTTGTGCTCTGTTTCTTTAGAACACCCTGGACAACATCTTGGGTGAGGGAAGAAAAAGTGTCTCGGCTGGGAAAGACCATGCTGAGCTCTGTGGCATTTCAGCAGCCATTTGTCTGTTTGGAACGTGGAATCTGTTTGGCTCCGCACTGGGTCACACCAGAGGAGCGCGCTGCTGGCTAGCATCATCAATACTTTCAGGCACAGCAAAATGACATCCCAGTGATTCATCTACCAGCCCTCAGTAACAGTGTGTGTACAGAAGAATACAGAGCTGGGTACCCTCCCCACCTGAAGAACAAAGACATAGCAAGGCTTTGGGATGGGAAAGAAGGAATGGGGGTGGGCACACCTTAATAGAGTGGGGGAGCTGGAAAGTAGAAGCCCAAGGTTTAGCAGGAGTTTGCCAAAATTGTGAGGAATTCCTAAAAAGGAGGGACATAGGCAGATGCTGCCTAGAGATCCAAGGAGGGAAAGGGAGGGGAAAGTAGGAAATGGCGGAGTCACAACAGGTAAGAAAGTATCGCTTCTGGAAAGGATGCAAACTCTCCAGTACAAGACACGTGAATCTGCCTCCAAAGGACTTGGATGAAGCATTGCAGGTCCCTCAGCAGCACCCATGGCAGGCCTTTGCCCTCCAAAGCACATGCTGTTAACTCAGTTGGAGACAGGAGACTGGAAGGGAAGGGCAAATCTCCAGGCTGCTGGGATGCTTTACTGGGATGCTTTACCCCCAGCCCCCATGTTTCCCTTCAGGGTCACTTACTCTGCAGCATCTCCAGTAGTTCTTGGTACAAAACAGATGTAGTTGATGCAGAACTGGCAAATGACTGATAGTGATCTGAAGAGCCTGTGGGAATGAAAAGGTTTTACATCAGACAGGGTGAGACAGAAGGTGAGGAGGGGTCAGGCAGGGACAAAGGAAAGCTGAATTAATCCAGTTTAACTGGTGGAATGGGCTTCCCATGCCTCCAGCCATGAATCAGTTGCCGTCTCACACAGCCTGGTCATCTCCACAGCTGTATGGTCTGTGCTCTGAGATTCCAGGCTGCTTCCAATAGCTCCAGGACTTTTATCTACTTTAGGAGGGCCTCAAACATACAAGATAGCCCCAGAATACTTGAGACCATGTGTACCAAATAGAGCCACCTCTGTTTGGATCTTAGGGGCATTACAGGGTCTAACAGCTAATGTTTAATGTAAGACTTTTTCAACAGCAGCAACTGTTAGTTAATCTAACCATTAAAATGAGACAAGGCTCAGAGGCCACCTCAGCTGTGTGGAGTCCTGGGCCAAGACTGCAGAAGATGAATAACTGGGTTGGGGTGCAGCTATTTAAAAACTGTCCTCTCTCCTCTGGTTCTCACCTCCTAGATGTCGCACAAGCTCAGCCGAGAGTGTGACTCAGTACAGAGCTTACCAACATGGTGCTTACTTGTCATATAGCTCACAACACGGGTAGCCAGCTCTGCATAATCCAAGCTCGTCCCATCTGCAGTGGTGATGAGTCCAGGTGGGCCTGGAGGGCCTGGTGGACCTTGGGCACCGGTCAAATAAAGCCTTACGTTGTCACCTAGGTAGGAAGCCCAAGATATGCCCACATCACTAGAGGGAAGACAACGGCCATATGCACAATTGCTGGACCTTCTTCCCCTGGCAAAAAGCAGGGCAACAGGAGGACAGTTCTGTAGAGGCCACAGTGTGCAGCAGCACTTCATGGTATTCAACAAAAGTAAGGCCAGCGCAGTAGGGCTGCTGCTTCTAAAGAGTGAACAAGGGGCACAGGGAGCAAAAAAAGAGACAGGCATGCATCTGCTGACTTGTGGCAAAATCTCATTATACTCACTCTTCAGGTAGTCCGTGACATACTGCTGAATCTCTTGAGATGAACTTCCACCTGGGCCAGGAGGACCGGGTGGCCCAGGAGGTCCGGGGGGTCCCTGAATTTGTCTGGATCCACCTACAGAAAGTATTGTAAAGAGAAGGAATGTTTTTGGCATGGTTGCATTAGACCAAGCAATGCTAAAGTGTGTTTGCATTGAGCCCTTCCCACAGGTCTGGAAAGAGCTCATAGAATGTTTTGGGTTGGAAGGGACCCCCAGAGCCCATGTAGCCCAACCCCCTGCAGTGAGCAGGGACACCATTACCCAGATCAGGTTGCTCAGAGCCCCGTCCAACCTGGGCTGGAATGTTTCCAGGGATGGGGCATCCACCACCTCTCTGGGCAACCCCAGAGGCAACTTTGGGAATGGACGATGGAAAGGCTCCCCCTCCATCTCTAAACACAGCCTGAGCATGGGCCATTAGGCAGTATAACGTCAATTATTTCAGCATCTTATAATTCAGCCTATGCAGCTATGCAGGGCTAAGTCCAGAGACCTCCCTGGCTCCCGGGCAGACCCGGACAGTTTGTGCACCAGAGTGCAAAGCTGTGCAGAAATAGAAAGATGGAGATCCACAAAGCACTCAAGCTCATTAGGCTAACCTCACTGCCCTGCTGCTCCCACTCCCAGACAGCCTGGACCCCACCAGCTCAAGAACCTCCTCACTGGTCTCCATTACAAGATAGAGGTGGGCTCTGTGTGACTCCTGTCACCGTGGTTTCAAGTGACACCTCACGCTCTTTAAGGGGTCTGTCATCCCAGCACCCTGAGGCAGTATTCCTAGAACACCATGTGGAGAAGCAGAGGGCTTGTTCACATGGAGGGACACTTAAGTTACTCCATATGCACTTTTTGTGAAACTGCATTAATATCCTGCATACAGAGATGCTCTTATTGAAAGCAGCTTAATTCACATGAATCCACCTGAGGATAAGGAAAACTGAACAAAGGGCACTTCCGTGCTGATCAGAAGTGTTTCCAGTAGAGGGTTCAATGCAGCTTCCCTAATCCCTTGTGGAACACGGTTACCCAACCCGGAATCCCTTTCTTTCATGTCCCATGAGGACAAACTCTGGCTCAAAGGATTCCCAGTGAGCTCGACACAGAAAACCTGCAATTCTTCAATTGTCTGATTTAAGGCAGGCTGTGAAAAAAAGAGGTTTTGAACACAAATCTCATCAGCACTAGGCTGGCACCCACACTTGTAAAACCCAAAGGAGCTTTTTCAAAGTCTCCACCGGGATGTCAGCATTTCTTGGTAATATCAGAGCAATGATGGTCTGGCCTCTTACCTCGAGATGCTGCTGGGATGCCAGGAGCACCTGGGACACCTGCATCACCTGGAAACCAGAGCGAGGGAGACAGACAATTGTAATGAGTGTCACTGCATGTTGCAAAATTGGTCATGTAAAACAGCTGAGCTACATGTTGTCAGAGAAGCAACTACCCAGCCCTTGTAATGATTATCTTGAATTAGCACCTTGTTGGGGAAGAGCAGAAGAGGCCACAGAAGCTTTCCTGAGCCTTCTGTGACCTGCCCAGCTGCCTTGTGCTTGGAGCAGTTCTATTGCCATGGTCCTGCTCTGCCTGAGAAGGCTGGGGTGGGCACAGCCCCAGTTCCCAAAGGACCAGGCTGCTCCATCCTTTAGTCTCAACATCTCTTGGCTGTGTGAGGCCACCAGCAAAGAGAGAAAGAAGATGTTTAACTTCACCTTTGGGTCCAGGTGGGCCTGGTGGGCCTGGAACTCCTGGAGGTCCCTGCATGGTGACTCTTTCACCTGCCAATTGCAGAAGGAGAGTCAGAGATTCACCAGAATAAAGCTTGTGGACAAAATCCTGGCTCCACTAAAACTGAACTAGAATCAGTAGAGCAGGACATTGCCCCATTTTCAGCCTGAATTCAAAGGAGGAAAGGGGGCACAGACTGACCATGGGAGGAGAGTGCTGAAAGGCCAGGCTCACCCGGTTCTCCTGCATGGGACACAGAAATGGAGCAGCAGTCATATACACAGGCAAGCTACACTGCACCCCACTGATATCTCCTGAAAGCCTCCTTACCCGTGAATCCTCGTGGGCCTCGTTCACCTGTGAACAGGGGAGCAGAGGAACAGCATTAGCATTTGCATTTTTCTGATCTGCAAGATCCCAGCCCACACTGCAGAGTATGATCATGGCCTTGAATTCGCAGGGCAGAAATGGATAAAGGGAGTGGGCCCCACCTTTTCCTGCAAACTGAGAGCTGAGCTGCACTTCACAGGGCTACCTCCTTGCACTGACTTAGCCAAGTCCACACTGCATTTTTCCAAAGAGACTGTTCCTCTTTAATGGCAAATCTGAAGCTCTGAATGCTCCTGAATCTAATGGGCTTGCAAAGTTGGGATCTGAATACAGTGATTGTCTTGACACCAGTACTGGAGGCTAAGAAATTTCTTTCTTTGGCAAAGACTGACTTGTTCTATGGCAGCAGACAGGAGTCCTAGACAATTGTGCTAGCTTTCTTACAGTCACAAAAAGGCAGGACACTTTCTGATTCCAAGCCCTTTCTTCCTTTTCAGTCTGAGGTGCTGAGATCCATCCAGTATCTTGGTGAGGCAGCAGGATATACCCACCTTGGTCTCCCTTTGGGCCTGGTGGGCCTGGTGGACCTGGTGGGCCTGTGAAGAACGTTTCTGTAATAGAAACAAAAAGTTTCTGCATGAGATCCAACAGAACATGACACAAGTTTCTCTGATTCCACCTAGTCCTAACCAAGGATGTGCTCTCTGAAACTTCAACACTCAGGACATTCCCAGGGCACAGGCAAGGGAATGAGTGGGAAGAACCTACCTGAGGTTGACGTGGAAGACCCTGGTCTCCCTGGTGGGCCTGGCGGTCCTGGTAATCCTTCTCCTATGCAAAAGGGACACAAACAGGCTTCAGGAAGGATGAGCCTCAGCAATGTAAGGAAATGCAAGTCAGAGCTGCTACATCTGCAGCCATGACCATAGCTCAAATATTTCCAAATGTAGGCTAGTATAATTGTTTTCTCCACACACATCTACCCGTGTTATTTTCCACCGCCATTTGCCACCACAGCAGATGCAGGACAGAGAAACCACTTCTTTTGTGGTATAGAGTGCCTGTCTCAGTTGGTCTTCACTACACTGAGAGGGAAAGTTCATTTCATCACACATCTCTGCTACTGAGCAGAGAGCAAGGAATGGGGTTGTGCTCCTGTCTCCTGTCCTCCTGCACCTCCCCTCTTCTGGTTGTGAAAGGGAAATCTGTGCTATAGGAAGTGGAGTGGGGATATTTTCCTCATGATAAGAACTGTTTCATCTGTCCCCAAGTTAGGGCTGAACAAGTAAGGAATTAAAGACAGAATTGATTTCAGTTATTTCCTTTGGGGACTTGAGAATGTTGAGTGTCTTCCCAAAGAGTATGTTTTTTTATGAATTACTACTCTGGCTAGCAAACCTCTGCCAAAGCAAATCTCCTCTCTTAGGCAGCATCTTGCTGCTGTGAAACTATACTGCAGTGAAATTGTGTTAGTAGAAACCCACTACAGGAAATTCTGCTTCCGGTAAAGTCAGCCCTGCTAACTTCCACCAGGTCCAAGATTGCATCCAGGATACCACAAGGCACAGCACAGAGGCACTGGAAAAACATCCCACTTTCCAGGTTTGTTTCAGAGAAACAAGCTCTTACCTGGTGGGCCACGAGGGCCAGGGGGTCCCTGCACAGATTCACCTGATGATGAAAGAAACGGGTATTACAGAATATTAACTCAGCAAACTGCACAGCCCAGAAACGTGCCATGCATGTTAGCTTATGTACTGAGCTCTGCTATATTACATACCTGGTGGCCCAGGGGGACCTGGTGGTCCTGCTCGCCCTTGTAAATCTGCCAGCACTGTGCAAATAAACACACACACAAAAAAAGGGAAAATTGTTGCCATGGAGCTACCGCTGCTATGGAAACACTGCCATTACATTGCTGTTAGAAGCTCTTACAGCCAAAGGTGGACTAAGGCAGGACCTGAGTGACCTAAGCCAAAGTTGAGGCAGAGAGAGGAGGAGAGAGATGTGTTTGGTTGCCAGCATGCAGTTTAGGACATGAAGCAAAATTCAGTGCTGAGCAGGCTGGCAGCGTATCGGAAACAGAGAGAAGATGCCTCTAGAGGGTAATGGTTGCTGAGGGACAGAGCAAAGGACTCAAAGATTAGAGAAGAGGGGAAAGAACTTTTAAGAAGAAGAAAGATTCTTTTGACAAGGTGCAAGTTTTGTAGGAGAACATTACACAGCCATTATTTAAGAAGTAGCTGCACTGTGTTATCTTGATTGGAGATGTATCCTCACCTGCAAGATGAGGCACAAACTCAAAGCTCAGTTATGCTGAGATCCAAGACTCCTGAATGGGGGATGGGACAGTACTGAAGCATGGTCTGGCTCTACATGGCCCCACTCAGATGGTGACCAGGCAAGGACCATTTGTGGTTTTATGCCCTCCTCTGCCTTGCCTCTCCTGCACACCTGCAGAGGTCCCACGTTCTAGGAATACTGCCTGTAAGTGCACCACACCTCTAGTATTGCACAGAGCAAGCAGACACTTATCTTGGGATGCTGCTATACCATTCTGTTCTGCTCCACTTATTTTTATCTTAAAATAGCATTTGCTATGTGCTGTGAATTTGTCCTCTAATTCATTGAGAGATTTTGTCTTCTGTTGCATAGATTAACATGCCTTTTCAAACTGATTTTCCTCTTACAGGTGGCTCTATGTGCATATTACACAGGGAACTGCCCTGTGCAAACACAGTGGCTAAAAGGCCAAGCTGAAACCTCACAGCTCTGTAACTGCCTCTGCTGTTAGGGACTGTTCACCGGTCACCTCTCCTCAGCTTTCCTCTCTGTGACATGGGCCTGATGCCATCTACCTCCTTTGCAAGCACTTTGGGATGCACAAGTAAGAAGGAGGGCAGAAAAGGTAGCTGGTACTGCTGTCCCACCACCAAACATACACACACACTTGCCCTATGTCACACTGAGGGGAAAGAGGCAGGGACATCTCCTGTTAGCTGTGAGCAGGCCTCCAGGCCTCTGGCACCTCTGCCAGCAAAGGAGTGGAAAGGCAGGCCCACTTACTTTGAGATGCTAATGATGAGACTTCTGTTTGGATAGTTTCTATCACAGCTTCACCTGGGGATCCCTTCTCACCCCGTGGACCTTTACCAGGGAAAAAAAAAAAAAAAAAAAAGAAAGTGTATTATGTAACTGAACAAGTTACATTTTGTACTCACTCCTCACCTTGCTGAAAACAGGTTCAGACTTTGCTTATGTGAACTGGGAGCATAAATTCAGTCCCTGGCTCTGAAGGACCCTGTATTCAAATGTGGAAATTACTGCAGCATTTGCTCTAACAGGATCACAGAAAGCTGGCTAAAAGAAAGGTACTTAGGAGTCAGCTCTGTTCAGGTCCTTCCAAACAGGTGTCTGTCCAATTGGCCGTGGTTTCACGGTGACATGATTCCCAATTTGGCTCTAGTTTGTTCCCTCACCTTTCAAAATGGCAGGAGGGCTATATCCCCTACCACAGGAGGGCAACTGCACTTGAGAAGTGCCTTAGAGATACCAGCCTCCAGAAAAAACAACATAAGAAAAGAAGACATCTGCAGCATCCACATCACACTGGCTCTTACCACCCCCCTTCTTCCCCTGAGAAATTAAAAAAGAATAGAAATTCTTTACAAGATTAATTAATCCAAATAATGCAGCAAAATGAACTGAAAGGAAGAAATCTGCAAACAAAAGGGAGATTGTGCCAAGGGCTGAGAGAATTAGAGACAAAGGGAAACTAATGAATTCAGTTATTTTAAGATGCAGAATCAAAGCTGAAGGAGAATGGTACCTTGTTGTCCAGGGAGACCAGCTGGTCCAACAGGACCTGTTTTCAAAGGAAAAAGAACAGATTGCATTAGATTTTCCTGGTTCTATTTTACAGTAGCAAGAAAGAATCAATAGGTCTTTTATAAAAACTGAGACTATCAAATAATGTATTTGTCTGCACAAGTAAATGGAATTGCTATGGGGTATAAATTCATCAATGATGTCCCATGTGTTACTTGAAGCTCCGGAGAAGAGGCTTATTTTCCTCATGTGATTTATTTTCCATCATGTGGCAATTAAAGTACTTGGTGCCTCTTAGACTGAGGAAATAACAAGAATGTCACTGACCACAATAGAAATGCAATGGGCCTAACTCTCCTCTTACGCTCCCTGCTGCAAACTGGGGCTAGCTCTACCAAACCAGCCCCAGGATTAGCTCCAGCTGTACAGCTGGGAGAGGCACAGAAGTGCCTGAGGAGCAGGGCTCAGGAACTCTGCTGCTTGACGCCTGCGTGCCGGAGGGCGGTGTCTGACCTGGGAAAAAGGAGTCTGAGGACCAAGCTCATGCATAGCCAGAGTCTGTGTGTGTGTGTATGCATGTGCGTGAAAGATATGTAGATGCTCATGTGGGATTTCTGCTGTCTTGAGTTCAAAGCTAAAACTGGAAAGCAAGCACTTCCTGATTTCAGCAACAGCATCTGGAAAAGGATTAGACTGCTTTCCGGAGAGACAAAAGAGCTTGATTCTACTCAATGGATTTGACCTATCACTACTTTGTACTCATCAGATCAAAGGACAACAGTGTTCCCAGTTTCTTCACCTTCTCAGCCCTCCCTTCTGTCCTTCCCCCCTGTGATGATATCCCATTTTCTCCCTTGAGGCTGCTGTCTCCCTAACAGCCTGACATCTTGGTCTTTCTGCAGGGAAGGGTGAAGACCAGGAGTCCTGCCTGAGCAATCTTGATTCCCAGACAGGGCAGCCCAGCGGAGACAATACACATCGCACATTAAATTAAGAACTGGATGCACAGCAGTGCAAGCTGCCTGCAAAAAACACAACAGAGGAGCAAGTTCCTCACCTGGAACACCTGGGGGTCCAGTGGGGCCGGGCGGGCCTGGGGGACCTGGTGGGCCTGGCAGAGCAATAGTTGAGGAACCCTCTGAAACACAAACACATATACTTGCACACATATACATATATATACACATTCAGCAAGTGCGTAACGAATCTATCCTTAAGGAATCACACATCTATAGCATATGTATTAGCCCAACAGAGGGAGCCGCAGTACAGGTCTGACACACAGTTGAGATGCATTTAGGAGGCGCAACAAAACCCAGAGAAAATCCTCCAAAAGCAGAAGTGTTTGAACTCTCACAACACTACATACCAGCACTTACGACTTTTCCTGGAGCTCCAGGTTCTCCTAAGAAAACAAAGAGATGAAAGATTAACTTCTATTTTGGGAAGATCTGTCAGTAGCTGAATGTCTTATTAAACATGATTTCTGTTCTCTTCACCCTTGATCTCTTGCCCTGAGAAGTCATAGCACTAGAAGGTCACAGGAGAAACAACAGAGCTCAGCTAATCCAGAGATACCCTCTGATCAGCTTTCCAAGCCCTGCATCTGCCAGAATAGGCAGCAGGCCTTGCTTTATCCAAGGCAGGCACACAGCTTCCATTGCAGTCACCAGACATCATGCCCATGCGCTCAGGGCCAAACCAGGTTTGCTAAGGTTCTCTCACTGCAGAACTGCCATGCTGCGTGCCTTAGCAGATGCCTGCCTTTCCTGTACGCTCAGGGAGGCTTTGGCTACCGCCTGTTTCTCAAACCTTCCCTTCCTAAAGCCACTAGATGCCACTGTTGATTCAGGGACTGGTCAGCAGAGCAGATAATCCTCCCTAAAATGAAGTGCTTAGAGAGAAAATTAATATTAGGGAAGAAACAAAACTCACCTTTAGCCCCTGGTCGGCCTGGGTTGCCTGGAAGACCTGATATGAGGTAGATGAACAATTTAAAATGGTGAGTGCAAATATTGTTTGCTCTATTTTTTCCAGGTAGCCTAGTTGAGTTTCACTTGTGGGTTTATAGAAGGAGCTCCCTACACAAGATCCTGGCTTTCACCATTTATAAGCAGGTCCCTGACAGCAAGTGGAGGAATTCACAGTGGACTGAGCCAGCAGCGTCCCTGGGCATAGTTAAGGGTTTCCCTTCTCCCACCGCTCCCTGATGACAGCACTGCTCCCTAAATTTACCTGTAGTTCTTCTAGGTACTGCTCTCTGTCCTGAGGCTCCTGGATAAATTCCCTAGTAACCTGTCCCCCAAACCATCCTCTGTTTCTACCTCTATTGCTACATCCTCTCCTGTTTCTGCTCCCGATTAGAAGGACTTCTCAGTGATGCACAGGCAACGGAAACATGTTATTTGTTGCAAACTATGTTTTGGAGAGAGGCAGATTTTCAACACTGCAAGGCCCTGCATTCCTCAAAAATTACATACCAATCACAAAATCTGTCTCAAAAGCCAAGGGAGATGCATAAACCTTGGGATATCACTTTGGAAGCCCCAAGCAGCACAGAGGGAAAATTACAAAGGGGTTTTGAGCCCATATCAAAGTGTGTCATTGATAGATTGGAACATGGTGCAAAAGCCTACCTGGCGGTCCTTGGGGTCCTGTGAGACCTGGAAGAAAAAGGTAACAATTCTAATATATCTAAACAAATTTCAGGTGGGGAAACGATAAACAGGGAGAAAAATATTACATTTACTTAAAAATATAGCACACAGTCTACAAGTGGTGTAAATTGGCCTAGCACCTGGTATGTAAACTGAACATTGGCGCATAGCAGCTGATGATCATCTTTGTAGTATCTGCAATCCTGAGATCACAAAGGGTCTAGATTCCTTGTGTGTTTTCCTTTCAACACCATCTTACATTACAGAGATCCTCTACCAGCCTTAACTTCAAATTAAGACTGGAAATTGTCAACAAAGGTGTCCGTGTTTCTGACTGAGCAAAAAGTATTTTTGTTCTCTGGATGCTGTTACCTGGCTGTCCTGCATCTCCAGAGGGTCCTGGAGGGCCTCGGGCTCCTGGCATTCCCATAAGACCTGGTTCACCTAGGAATATAATCACCATTAACAAGCCAGAAGTCATTGACTTTTACAATCTACCAATCCATTCAAGCTTGGCCACCAGCACTTTCTGCCTATTGTATCCTCATAGCCAGCTGTCCATTTTCAGCATCAGTGTCTGGGAGGTGAGCATCAATGACAGAAATGTTCTGTAGTAAGAACTCTGTCCCAAGTTTACAGCCAGCCCTATTTTATGTCTCAGTTCTATGCTTACATGGTTGACTCTCAAGTTCTGAGAAAGCAAGATCCCAGAACATGAATCTGCTGCCCTGTTCTCCCATGCCTTTTACAAACCAACCTCCTGCCAAATCAGAAAGTACCTGCACTTCTACCACAAAGGAATCCATTACCTTTTTCACCTGGTTGTCCATCACGGCCAGCTTGTCCTGTCCAAAGAAAGAGATTGTTAGGGACCGCTGAAATAGTACCACAGTGGCCCTGTCCTCCTACTGAGTGAGAGCACAGCCCTAAACACAAGAGGGTGGGTTTTTATCGTACTGCATCTGAAAGAAACCTTGGCTGCAGTTACTGAAGACCCAGAAAACATTCACTTGAAACTCAACTGTAGGACATCTTTTCTGAGTATACAGACTAATCGTAGCTATATAGAGAAAAGACCTAGGATCACAACCAGTGCTTCCACTCCCATGTTTTTTCCTTGTCTCTGCTCACAGAAACACACTCTGGGTGGAAATGACATTGTCCCATGTATAAACACAGCTGTTTTCTGTTACTCACCAACAGGTCCTTTAGCCCCTGGCTCTCCTGGAGGACCAGGCATTCCTCTTGAGCCTTGTTCACCTGCAGCAAAATGGTAAGAAAATGAATCAAACAAATCCTGGTGAAGATACAATTTATGACTGTCAATAATATTTGATACTTTGCAATTGAAAACCAGCATTGACAGGATGTTCAGGCCTCATGATTCATGACTGTCTCTGGGCATTAGAAAAGCTCAAGTGACATGAATACAGGGCATGTGAGGGACAATTTCTCTAAAGCTAAATACAAAGATTGCTACCAAGATTACTGGAATCAAGAATGGGATCTATTTGTTTAAAACGTGAGTGCAAAAGGAAAACTCCTATAACTAATAATAACATTATACTTTTTCAGAAAGCTAACTGGGATTGGCTAGCCTATACTGTTATTCAAAAACTCAAATAATGCACGTGTATATTAGACAGGCTGTTACTCCAGGAAAGCAATCCACTGACCTGTCATTCCACGAGAACCCTTTTCACCCTGATCACCTGGGGTAAAAAAAAAAAAAAAAAAAAGGGAAGGATTCTGTGAGACTGTTTCCATCAGAGAAAAAAAAAAAAAAAGTCTGCTTTCTGACACGAGCACAAAAGAAAAAGCCAAAGAAGGACAGTGTTAATACCTATGGGCAGTATCCATATCTAAAGGAATCTGAAGAAAATATCCACAAAAGATATCTAATTGATCAACATACCTTTGGGTCCAGGGGCTCCAGTGGCTCCTTTCTCACCTGAAAGATATATAAATGATTGAAGAATAGTAATAAAAGTCAGAAGGGAAAGGAATTTCATGCATGAAGAAAAATCATAGAGGAAATAAAGATACTCTGATATCAGACAAACTCAAACTGGAAATTCCATTCCTTCAATATAGTTCCATCCATCCAACCATGTTTCCTCATCTACACTGCTCTATTACCTCTGTGTCTCTTTTATTTCTCAATATTTGCTTGGAATCACTAAGTTTAGTTCCTCCCCTCCCTTCCTCAGTCTTATGCTTTTCTTTGCCCCTAGCATCAAAATGCTACATGCTCAGATCAAGTCTGCTACTCAGAGCAGTGCTAGAAAAGCACATCATCTAGTGCTGCCACAATTGCTGAGGGGAAGAGAAGCTTACCTTTAGCACCTGGGAGACCTGCTTCACCTCTAAATCCTTGCAGGCCAGGAGGACCTGCAGAAAAATGAGATGGGGAATTTAATTAATCCCACTCACCATTATACATCACTGAAGAAGAAAAACTATGAGAAGCTGTCACTCTGGTTTTGTTTTCTCTAGTCTCTAGATACCATAGCAAAGGAATGCAGCACTTACCTGGAGGACCTTGTGGGCCTGGAGAACCCATCAGACCTGTGAATACAAAACATGCATTTTCTTTCAGTTGCACCACAATTAGAAAATTAACAAATCTCTTTCAGTTTGCCTGACAGCATCCACAACCCAATAGCTGTTTAGCAGATCAGAATTCCCCCAGCCACTGGAAGAATTTGCATCACTGTCATCCTCAAAACCAGGACAATAAATTTACACAACTTAGTTCTTGTGACATAGAAGTGGTTTTCCCTAAAGTAAGGTAAAGAGACTCAAGTCTTCCATCTTGGCTGAGACACTGGGGGCTGTGCCTCAGGTGAGACCCATTTTTTTATAGTGCAGATTTTATTGCAGTTACATGGGCTGTAGAACTGTAACTCTGTTAGAAGCCTGTTAGGGAGATGGAGTTTACCTTATTATTTCTGAAAGCAGAGCAAAACCAGCTGGAAAGATCACACATCTCAAAGATTATTTTTTGAAGATGCCAATCCCCATTCTCACTAAAAACTCCAAGAATTTATTGCTCTAAAGGTTATGTATAGCTACCAAAGTAAATTTTATCTAAAACATTAGTGAACAGTAGTTCACTTTGCTGATCAGTGCAGTGCAACACAAGTGAAACAGGAAGGCTGGAGTGCTCATTTACTCCTAACCAGTCTGCTAGGCTCCCTCTGTCCATCTTTGTATTTACCTTTAAGGCCAGCAGAACCTGGGGGACCAGGTGGCCCTGGAGGACCTGGCTCACCAACACCACCTGCAGAATAAGAGCATGAACAGGTACTACAGAATACAATTGTGATCTCATTTTTCCATTATCCCATGTCCTGTCAATCTTTCTCTGGCAAGTGTCATGAATAAGCTGCTGGTCAGTTCAAAACACCCGAATAAGCACGCATTGTCCAAGAACAAAATCCCATCTCACTGGGCTTTAGGATGAGCAAGACAAATCCCCCAGCTTTGGTGACCTGGATAACAGGGAAGAAGATGACCTTGGTATTAAATGCTTTTTGTTCTGCCAAACTCAAACCTGACTGTGAGACCTGGAAAACCAAAACAACCCCTGTTTACCCATTTTAAGTTTGGCAAAAAAAAAACCCTGAACAACTCAGGATAGATTTGTCTGTACTGGAAAATGTCTGAAATGAAATCTGCATTTGAATAATCAAATCTAGTTCTATCACTGAGGTGTTTAATAAATCAGGACCAAACTTTATCTTTTGTCTGTCTCTGCTTTATCCAAGAATGAGACACCTAGTTCCTACCTCTGTCTCCTTTCTCTCCAAATCCAGGTGGCCCAGGCTCCCCTCGAGGCCCTGGTAGTCCTTCTCGTCCTCTTTGTCCCATGGGACCTTCCATGCCAGGATCACCTACAGGAAACAAATGCCTTGTAAAAAAAGGTGTCTTTATGGGAGGCCTTGGGCAAGAGGATCCATGGCCACCTCCATGGGGGAAAGCAATGATCACACCAGGCTAGTGCCTGTATTCCCGTGACATGTGTCAACCAGTTGTGAGAGACTCACAGCATTGACAGAGACGCTTACCCATGCTGCCTTTTTGTCCTTTCGGTCCTTCTGGTCCTTGGTGCCCAATTGGACCAGGAATGCCTAGAAAAACACAACAAATTTTCAGAGTCCTTGTCTGTGTACCACAAAAGAATAACATGCAAAGTAGGGGAACTTGAGGCCTGGAGGGATTCATCAGCTGGGGTAAAGAATATATTACTTGTAAGGTGGGTACTTGAACAGGGATCTCACAATACATGTAAGAGCACAGGAAGTTGGGCCAAGCACTCGTGCAGCTATGGGACTCTTTCAAAGGTAGGCTGGGATCTTCAAACCCCCAAATTAGGCATGTGCAACTAAGTGGAAGTCAGGCTGAGGCCCTGCTTTTACCCAAGTCTCTGAGCTGTGTCTGTAGCTCAGCACCAAGGTATTAATCAGGTGACTTAGTGTATGCTAAATATTGACTCTTTAGAGAACCATCTTGAGCTAGGTTTGCAGTGCAATATTTATTCTTGCCTACAGTAATGTCACTAAATGTCCTTCCTCAAAGGGGAATTGTACTACTGCCCACCTGGGACACCAGGAAGTCCTCGCTCTCCTGTAGAGAGAAAGAAATAGACAGTCAGTGGGGAATGGGTCTTCCCTGTTTGTCACTTTGGCCAACCCTCACCCCCCATAAAAAGGAGCTTATGTTCCTGCCATGTTTACACTTTGATCGTCTCCAGCAATGCCATGTTGGCCTCCTTGTGTTTATGCAATGGACTGAATCATTCAAACCATGCAAAACCCGCTGAAGCACTCTGTGATTAAACCAGGTAGAGAGCTTGGCTTCAGGAATTACTCTGATCCAGGTGAAAGAAGTTTCTAGATTCAAAGTGAGGTCTGGTATCTCTTCTACTGTGAACTCTAAAATTGTCTTTGCCCAGAAGAACAAAAAAAACCCCAAAACCCAGTCATCACAACAATATCAGAAATACAGACTGCATCAGCTTCTCTATCTAACTTCTGGAGTAATAAAATTCGATTTGCTACCCATGCCCTAAGACAGGCTGTGAATCTACCTGAGAAAGCATGTAACTTCAGACTCACCTCTGGGACCTTGCATTCCCATGTCACCTGAGGAAAGAGGAAAAAAAGCAAAATCAAGAGAGATCCTGGAGATATTTCTAATGATTACTCATTCATTTTGTTTTTCTGGTTGCTTTCCCACCTTCAATGAAACATGAAGGAATTTTGGGTGAACAGGGACACTACACACTTGAATAGTGCAGGACCAGACCCACCAGTAGCAAACAGGATCTGGCCTTTCACGCTGGCACAATGCCAGACTGGGGCTCCTGTATTAGTTCTGTGTGGGAGCAAGCCCTCTACAGTTTACGTGGCAAACTAGCTTTACACTCTAGCAGGACTAGGGAAGTGATCGTATTGCTATACTTGGCACTGGCCGCACCTCAAGTACTGTGTTCATTTTTGGGTCATTCACTACAAGAAAGACATTGAGCTGCTGGAGCGTGTCCAGAGAAGAGGAAGGAAGCTGGTGAAGGCTCTAGAACACAAGTCCTATGAAGAGTGGCTGAGGGAACTGGGGTGGTTTAGCCTGGAGAAAAGGAGGCTGAGGGGAGACCTTATCGCTCTCTACAACCACCTGAAAGGAGGGTGTAGCGAGGTGGGTGTTGGTCTCTTCTCCCAGGTAACAAGCGATAGGATGAGAGGAAATGTCCTTAAGTTGTGCCAGGGGAGGTTTAGATTGGATATCAGGAAACATTTCTTCACTGAAAGGGTTGTCAGGCACTGGAACAGGCTGCCCAGGGAAGCGGTTGTGTCACCATCACTGAAGGTATTTAAAAGATGCATAGATATGGCACTTAGGGACATGGTTTCATGGTGGACTTGGCAGTGTTAGGTTAACGATTGGGCTCAATGATCCTTCTCACTGCCAATTGCCCCTTGTGGCAACGTCCACCCCAAACTCATGCATTACTAGAGCCAAGGAATAGGACAGGGGAAGAGAAGGACTATATGGCTGTACCTTTCTCACCAGGTTCTCCTCTCTCCCCTCGGAAGTAGCCTGTAACAGTAAGTGAAGGTGCTGTTAGAGTGCATTACACAACAGAAGAGCTACTCACTTCAAGGATCCTTCTATTTGGTTTTGAGGTTGCAGGCAGCACAGGCTATCAAGCACAGGATGGCTTTGTAAGTAAAGTTCCATCAGCAAATTTGCTTTCACAAATCCATGAAACTTCTGAAGTTGGGAGAACGTAGGCTCCTCTGTTCTTAACCTATTGCCATCATCTGCTAAACAGAAGTAAATCATCTTTCCCTTGCTAACAAAAGTAGCATCAGAAATAAGGTGTGGGTTCGTTTTTCTCTGTAGTTCTTTCAAAATGGAAAACTCACTTGCTACAGCAAACATAATAAATCCTGGCACAGGATGGCATGTCCACAACCTCCTTTCTTCTCCCTTTTCTGTTGGCTTTAAGGGATGCACCACCGGTGTTAGTGGCAGCACAGCCTGTCTGTGAGGACAGGTAGGGGCACTATTTTTGACAGACTTCATTGTACTCTAAAAGTCCTGAGTTTTAGGCCCTTGGGCAATCAAATCCTTCCACTCCCTTTTAAATAATCTGGCCTCATGCAGCATCACAGACATTGACTCTGCTCACCTCGTTCTATTTCCTTGTTCAGTCTGTTCTTCACCATCAACCAGACTGACTCTTCGTTTTCATAAGGTAAGGTTGAGGAGGATGAAATACCATGAAGAAAGTCTACTCTTGAAACATCCTTTTCTATTTTTGAATTCCCTTGGTTAATCGTCATGAGGCCGCCATTGATTTTCTCCAGATTCTCCACACGGGATTTCAGCTTTCTCACTTCTTCCGCTGGAAGGTTAAAGTAAAATGCTAGGGAACATGTTGCCACAGACAGATGCCCAAAATACCTACTTCTAACAGGAGGACCAAGGCAACACTGTGTCAGATAGCTACGGCCACCGAGTTTTGCAGGATTGTTCTTTGAATCTTTTTTTCTAGCAGGGATATCTGGAGTGTAAAGGACAACTTTGGAATCTGTTAGTCTCTGAGAAGCAAGGCCTCAGATCTCAGGAGTTTTCCTGTCCTACTCACCCCAGGACTATATAACCCTTCATCAAAGGTTTATATTCCTTACCCATTCTTTCTGTCTATTTGTAGTATCTTAGTGGCCAAACTGAATGTGCTCCTCCTCACTTCTTTGGCTTGATCTCTCTGGTACTTGGCCTCTTTGCCGTCTTACACTCTCTGGTTGTCTTTCTACCCCATTCAACGTTTTCTTCCTCAGTTATTTCTTACCCAGAGCAATGAGTCCAAACAGCAATCCAAGGAGAAGCAACCAGGCCAGAAGCAAACCCAGGAGCCATTTCCACCAGCTACAACAGGAACCACAGGGACACCAGGATGGTGCTGATCCAACTGCACCCCCTGCATCACCATTTCGTATTTCTGGAAGAGGAAAGGGGCAGTCTACTGGTTAATGAAGAGCTCCTTGACTTCAGAGTCAAGAATCTCTTAGAATAAGGACACCAAGGTCTGATCCATTATACAAAAGGTTATGGAGAAAAATCTTTACACCACACTCTGCACACAATGGGTGTAATTCTAGACCCTGTGGAAGCTGGGAACAGCATTCCCAATGGGAATTCCAACAGATGACAACACGCAGTGCATTTTAAAATAACAGCTGAAAAACATGATCCCCTTGGGTCCAATTTTTTTGTACAGTTTTGAGCCATAAATGACAGCAATAGCCAGCATGGTCTGTCTGAGCCCTCTCCTTCCCATAAATCTGTCCTGGAAGCAGGATGCAGCTGTACTGTCAGTTCCTGATTTTCTCCAGCAATAAAAAGTACCCCAACTGCCCACTCATCCACAATCAAATCACTGGTACCAATTTCTCTGGCGTGCGTTCTGCTTATTAGAGATAGAGTAGCCTTCTGAACATTCCCTCCCTCTGATGTCATTTCACAGAGATTACTCATGTCCCCCAAGAACACCTGCTTTTTTGTGTGTTGTGGTGCTTCTTCCAATGAAAGTCTGAATTGCATCTTTTACCTGCATAAGTTGCTTTGTCCCTTGTTGGCACGGATTTAAGTCCTCCTGTTTTAACAGCAGTAAAAGAGGTTTTAACAGCCTTTCTATGCATGATTAAACTTAGAGCATGGGCTTGAAAGGGGAAGCTAGTAACGGAGGCAGAAGGAGAAAGTTCTATTGCATTTCCACAGGGACAACTTCTTACCATTTGCATCTGATTTTAGGCCAGCATCTGCAGCATAAGAGGAGGAAAATCCCTGCTTCTCTTTCTTTAAGGTGTCTTCTACAAAGGACCCTGAACAGGAACCGAATATAATAGAAAACGTTACATCAGAAATTCAATCAGGCCTATCTTCTTTCATTGGCAAAGCCATATTTTGGCGGGGGGGG
>KL271033.1:0-12133 GCA_000699545.1 Podiceps cristatus
CCCCCCCCCAGTAGATAATCAGAATTGAATAGAATTCCCTCTGAGAATATAACCTTGGTATTATCTCAATGCATTTAAACAGTTTCATTGTAATTTTCTTTACTGTTTATTTTTCACAGCCTTGGGACATAGTGTGAGAATATCTAGGCTGTTTTGAGCAATATGCCTCAATATGTGTTCTCCTTTCAACAGACCTTCAATAAACCGCTCTGCCAGTTCATCCCACCTTCACCTAATTTTGCCAGCTTCTCCTAAAATTCATTACAACATTTCCTGGTGAGTAATCTGAACATTCTGGTCCCATCTGTTTGCATGATTTGACATGCCTATGATAAGCAACAACATTTCTATACAGACCTTTGTAGAGCCTTGGTGTTAATTTTCCTGTTGGAAGAGGTGATCTAATGCTAATGTATGAAATGATGGATGATGTGGAGAAAGAGGATGGGGAGAAGTTGTTCATTCCTTCCAATAAAGGAAGAGCTGCTAAGAATTCTAAGAGCTTGTAAGAATTTGCTACATAGAGTAAGTTTAAGATGAATGAAAGGGAGCAACTTTTTCTGCAGAACATATAGTTGATCTGTAGAACTCCTTAAAGAATATCTCATGAATAAATCAGTTCAGAGAGATATAGGACACATCCAGTGCCCATGAGCATGATGATCTGAAGCTTTATCTCAGGACAGTAACAGAAGTTGGTTCTCAGGAGCTGGATTGCACAAGTGAGAAAGGTTCACCCTATGCTTAAAGACACCACGCTGGGTTAGACTGACTTTTGATCTGAACTATTTGGACAACTCTTGTGTTTTCCCTTTACTGAACATGGACATTTCTATTATTTTTCTGTGCCTTGGATGTATTGGCTTTTTAAAATGTAGCAATGATGTCATGAAAATTTCCTTAAAATCATACGGTTGAGATGTCAGCACAAAGACAGTGTAGACAACTACCCACTGCTGTTTAAAAACAAAAAAAATCCCCAAGCTATTGGGATTAGACATACAAGAGAACAACTGATTTCCTCTTTTGCACACAATGTTGCAGAAAATCCTCTGAATCATACAGATGCAGACCACCAAATGTTTAGCTTCCCAGGTTGCTCAGGAAGTGCCACCTGTGTTAGATCCATAAAAATGATAATGACTGCAGAGGAGCTTCGTATTAACATAAATATAACAACAAATTTTTTTTGGTGATGCAGGACTTCTTCAGGTTGTTATAAAGGATTGTACGTTCAAGTATGAACATCCAATAAAAAAGACAGAATGCGTGCAGCTTACAATTTTCCTATAGGAAGTGCTTTCATCTATTTTGCTAGCTTATAGACAGTATCAAAATGTGCTGTATTCACTTCATGCCAAGGGAAGTGTTAGCACACACACATCTATTCCTGTCTTCTTTTCCCAAAGAAATCACTTTAGATGAATGCTGAAATGAATAATTTCAAGGGGGGAACCATTGTAACTGCTAGAAATTAATCTGTGTAGACCTATAATTTAATCCTTACACTGACAGTGAATCTAGTTACATTATTTAATGTAAACTCATAGTTTATGGTAGCTACATGGATAGAACAGGAGAACAATGATTATCATATAAGTAACAATTACAGGCTGTGTACCTAAATCAATGTAACTAATCCTTAGCATAGCTAAAGCTATGAAATTACAAAATATATATGAGTAATACAAATGTCTTTTTACAAAAAAGATCTTTTTACAAAAAAGATATGAGGCAGAGAGGAGTCAGGGATTTTCAGGTGCAAAAGGTGGGAAGGAACACCTGGGTGCCTTGTAACCAATAAATGTAATCAACAGAGAACAGAATGGTCATGTTCCATTATCTTTTGTAACTATCCTTTTATTGGTGAAAGTAAGAGAAGAGGGGTCTGGCACTCAAGTGTATTTCCCATCTGCAGATGTCTGAACTGTTCCTGAAACTTAGTCATGGAGCCTGAATAGGTGAAATGGGACTTCTGCTCTAATAGCTCTTTCCCCTGCTACTGTTCTTGATGTCAGATTTAGTCTTCATTGACTGTTTTTTCATTTTCACGCTACACAGGCATGATCATCATACAAATCAAGACCTTGCCATGTCATTACACATACTGTGCTATTCTGTAGTCACTTTTCATATGTTATCATGAAGATCCAGTTTTTATGGGTAGGTGCCTTGAACTCTTCTGATTTTCCAGCTATTATCTGACCAGATGCTCTGCTGAAGTATATGTGAAAATATTCCAACAAGTAGGTTAAAGATGAATACTAGGAGCTGGGAATGTTACTGTGGATAGCCGTAGGCTCTGGTAGACCCATTCATCATGGTGTGGACTAGGGACCCAACTTCTCTGGCCCAGAGGAAATATGCTTCACTGTAAGAAGTTCTAAATCTGAATGGAGGTGCTTTCCCTGACTAAAGCCAGTAAACTCTGCCACATTGTGGTATAGATGTTAAACAAGCAAACAAATGAAAGCTCTGTAAGAAGCAGCTATAGGTTCTATCAAATGGTATTGCTTGCAGCCTGTAACAGGACACTTTGTTCTCAGTACTTCTGTGACTGTTGTGACTTGGCGTCCAGGCACCTTGCATTCTCTAAAACATTTTATTTTCATACAATTTACAGGGCTAGGCTGTGATAATTCCTTTTTGTTCAGTCAGGAAGAAACAGGCTGAATGATTTGCTTAAGATCAAGATAGGCTGATGGTGCGGAGAAAGGACAAAGATTCAAACCCACATTTCAAACACGAAGCTACAACTTAAAGCATACAGATTTTTCTTTTTCACCATTAAGAGATATCACTCCCCTCGCTCCCTTGAGGACAGTCTGAGTTTATTCTACATTTAAAACTGAAATTCACCTTTCAGGTCACACAGGGAAAACACAAGTCCTCCTCAATTTACAGCAATTATCTTCTCAGGGCAGAATAAACTTTAATAGAAATTACAAGCAAGCCATTAATTAGTTTAGGACTGAAAATTATTTTTAAGTTATATCTTTTAAGAAATATAGCATCTGTGTTAGTATTCTTTTTTTGTCCTGAAGGTTCTTAGGGAGTAACAAAACCTCTTCAAACTTTTCACACCATTAAAATTAATTGAAAATATTTGTGGAAGCTATATTTGAGGAAATTAGTCTGCAATTAAGTGAAATTATTGATGATCATTTCCTGACTCTGTAAATATTTGGTTTAAGAAATGTATAATGCCTCAGTAATGTAGGTTTTTTACCATTAAGTTACTCTCAGCCTTAGAACTATCTTATCTTTCTTTGTCCAGTAATTGGCACTAAGGGGAGAATTTGGAGTTCTTCATCCAATTGAATTTATGCCTGGTCCTTCTCTCTCACCCAGTCTCAGAAATTATTGCAGCACTTCTTTCGGGGTTTAGGGTAAAGCTGGACTCATCTCCTGGCTTGGATCAGGAATAGCATGGCCAGCAGGAGTAGGGAAGTGATCGTCCCCCTGTGCTCGGCACTGGTGAGGCCGAACCTTGAGTGCTGTGTTCAGCTCTGCGCCCCTCACTGCAAGAAACACATTGAGGTGCTGGAGCATGTCCAGAGAAGGGCAACGAAGCTCTAAAGGGTCTAGAGCACAAATACTGCGAGGAGTGGCTGAGGGAACTGGGGTTGTTTAGCCTGGAGAAGAGGAGGCTGAGGGGAGACCTTATCACTTTCTACAACTACCTGAAAGTTAGTTGTGGGTGTCTGTCCCTTCTCACAAGTAACAGGCAACAGGATGAGAGGAAACGGCCTCAAGTTGCACCAGGGGAAGTTTACATTGGATAATAGGAAAAGTTTCTTCACCGAAAGGGTTATCAAATATTGGAACAGGTTTCCCAGGGAAGTGGTGGAGTCACCATCCCTGGAGGTATTTAAAAGACGTGTAGATGTGGCATTTAGGGACATGATTTAGTGGTGGACTTGACAATGCTAGGTTTATGGTTGGATTTGATGATCTTAAGGGTCTTTTCCAATTTAAATGATTCTATGATTCCATGATTCTATAATAACTGTCACTCCTGCCCTTTCTTCCCCTAACCAGCCCTGGGATACAAAGACCCAAGTTCTGCTAGAAGTTGCTATGAAAGCAACTGAATCA
The DNA here is from genome assembly GCA_000699545.1 of Podiceps cristatus. Taxonomy (NCBI): domain Eukaryota; kingdom Metazoa; phylum Chordata; class Aves; order Podicipediformes; family Podicipedidae; genus Podiceps; species Podiceps cristatus. The sequence continues at coordinate 4,099 of KL271033.1, forward strand.
TGGGCTGGGTTTTTGTTAAGTGCTTTAACAACAAAACATACTGCTCCTTTATAAATGTAAGCTGGGTGGATCACTACTATGGCAGAGTTCCTTGTCAGTGTGTTCACAGTTCTCCCTTGTCCTGCCGTGCATCCTTGGATAAGCTGTATGAAGAGTTCAGAGCTCTAAACTGAATTTACACTGATACATTCAAGGTGCTGTGCCTTTGAACATGTGATTGGCATACAACCAAACCCATTAGGAGACTGAGTCCTTTTGGCAAAGTGCAAAGTCCTTTCAGCCTACCATGCTGAAACAAAGGCGGTCTTTTATGGGTACCCATGGAGAACCTGCCACAGTGTGCTGGTTTTGGATTGGATAAAGTTCATTTTCTTCATAGGAGCTAGCATGGGGCTATTTTTTGGATTTGTGCCAAAATCAGTGTTGATAATAGAGGGATATTTTCGTTACTGCTGAGCAGTGTTTACATAGAGTCAAGTTCTTTTCTGTGCCTCACACCACCCAAGCAGCAACTAGTCTAGGGGTGCACAAGAAGCTGGGAGGGGATACAGCTGGGACAGCTGACCCCAAGTGACCAAAGGGATATTCCATACCACAGGATGTCATGCTCAGCATATAAAGCTGGAGGAAGAAGGAAGTGTTGATGTTCAGAGTGATGGTCTTCCCAAATCACTGTTAGGTATGATGGAGCCTTGTTTTCCTGGAGATGGCTGACACCTGCCTGCCCATGGGAAGTGGTTGAATGAATTCCTTGGTTTGTTTAGTCTGTGTGTGCAGCTTTTGCTTTACCTATTAAATTGTCTTTATCTCAACCACAAGTTTTTTCTCTTTCACCCTTCCATTTCTCTTCCCCATCCCACCAAGGGAGAGTGAGAAAACACCTGTATAGTGCTTAGTTGTTGGCTGGGGTTAAACCATGAGACACAGACAAAAGATAGCATGTCTCATGCTATGTGATTCACGTCATCATTTGGATAACACGAAAAACAGAAAATTAGGAAGTGTCTGGCTGATCCCAGTGAAAAGCAGCGAGGAATAAAGAGTCTTTCACCATCTAGTAGGTACAGGTTGAGGGAAAGCAGGACCTGCTGCTCACATATTTCCCCCAAAACCATGGAAACATTTTCTCAGGAGGTGGAGGCTATTTAGGGCACAAACTTCTTTCAAGATTAACTGGTCCAATTGGTTGCCATGGTTGATGCACACTAGTTTCCGCAAGAAATTCTGAGTACTGACAACTAATTCTTAAATCATGCCTGAACATTTCCCTCTCTACCCCAAAAACAGTTTCAATTTAGTCTAAAGGAGGTGGCCTCCACTGGGATTTTGAAATAGAGTCTTTTGTTTTCACATACTTGAAATGTTCCAGTGTCATGGCTCACCTCCCTGTTAAAGGCCAATACAAAACACTGGCAGAGATTGCTTTCAAAACAGACATGTTTTACAAGTTCCATGTCACCCTGCACCTATGCTCTGTGCCACAAAATGCCACATATAGGCTCTCTCACTGTTAGCAGCATTGCATTTGTTGCAGTAGTGTTCTTGAGTAGCCACTGTGCAAAATATCTGCAAAGCTTGCCGTGGGTCAGTGTGTGCCATGTGCCCTCTATGCACGTTTGGAATGGAAGAGCTGTGAAATTGGAGCTAATGAGTATTTGCCGCACCAGTGAAAAACCACCAAATTGCTGCACCAGTGAAAATAACACATTTACGATGTCTTCAATGGACCTGCACCTGTCTCTGAGAGAACATAACCTTACAGCAGAAGGCTTTGAGCTACAGGAGGACTTGTCCCAAGTCAGCTGAATTAGTCCCACGAAGAAATTAAACCAGAAAATGCTGTTATTTCAAATAAAACATAATAACAATAGCAAGCGGAGTGGCTGTGCTGTGAGGATGGGACAAAGATCAAGGGTAGTTTAATTACGCCATACAGGCTCAGCAATTATTTTGCCTCAGCTCTCTGTAATGACAGTAATGGAAGCTCATCATGACAGGAAAAACAGAATATGAAGGGCAGAGAAATGGAAATTACTATGTTCAGAATGTGTAGAAAGCACCAAGGTTTTAACAAATTTATGGGATACTCAGATGTTCACTGTCTCACGTCACGTACCACTCTTTCGCTGCTAATACTTACAGCTCTCAAGGGTTGAAGGTCCCCCATGAATGACCATGAGTTATATTGTTACACCACCAGTAAATTACAGCCCAGTTCTCAGTCTAATTTTGCTCTTTCATCATCTTCCTTTGGAGCTGGCTACCCCACAGTGTGAATATAGGTAGAGGAAGCATGCATTACCTTAATTTCTTATACATACTTCTGAAATATCGCCTTCTGGCTAACACTGCCAATGCAGTGGCGGTGTCCAGGGAAAGAACCCTAAATCTCTCTTAGACTGAGTTGTGCTGTAACTCATGGCTTTCAATGGGACCTTGTAAAGCAAAATAATCTATCTCCAGATGAAAGGTAGCAGATTCTGAATTTAGAGAGCTGATCTCTGGTGTGCAGACATGAGATATACAGATTAATAACAGATTAGCAGAGAAGCTCACTCGAGACTAAATGGGGAATGGAAGGCTGCATCAAGTGTATCATACACTGTTCTATCTGGATTCCTGTCACATCTGTAAGTACAGTATCTGAGGAAGACTGTAATTGATGGCTTAAAGTACGTAAGTATACTGTCAGCTTGTAACTTCCTTATGCATATGCAGTATTAAAGAATTCCCTAAGGTTTCAATTCATTTCAAACAAGCAAAATAATTTGGCTTAAGAAATAACTGCCCAATCCAGAATGCTGAAGAAATAAGATAATTGAAAGGGATGTATACAATGCATTCCAAAATTAGGACTTTAGCTTTAGTGAAATGTTGTCAAAATGCTCTAAAAGTGGTCCTTGTTGACGCACTCTTATTTCCCCCAAATCTGAAGATCTTTTCAGTGAGTAAAAGCAGTTTCTAAGGAATTCTATGAAAAACTTACGTCAGGCTGTTACCCTAAAACCACATGATTTTGTGCTGTATTGTTGATCCAACAACAGTGATACCTTTCAAATTATGACATTGGATGAAAAGCATCACATTTAGGCTATGAAGGCTGTTTGGGTGTTGTGCCATATTCTTACATGTCTTTTGTATTTAGTACTTAGGATTCCTATTTTCAGGAAGGCTAGAAGTATACATTGAAATCAATAAATATGTCTGTCAAAGAAAGCAAGCTGACAGGTTATCCGAGAGACTTTTAGAGTATTCAGAAAACCTATAAATATAGCTAGGCCTGCAATTCAGCTGTGATAGTTGGAGATAGTGGTTTAGCTTTTTCACCTTTAGCGTTTTCTTCTGTCTGATGTTCTTAGCACCTCTTCCATCTGACACATGAAATTTTTCCCATAAAAAAGCCAAGTTATGGAAGCCCACCATGGTAACTCTTGGTGTGAACCAGTTCAGAGTTGAGAGGTAGATATGATCTAAATTTACATCAGGAAGACAGTACAAACAGTATTGGATCAGAAGAACAAAAGTAACAAGAAAAAGGGGGTTGCCCACAAGGTTGTCAGTACAGTTGAACTGACTTTTGATTTACTGTGAAACCTTGTAGTTTGTTACAAAGCTGAACCAGATTCTGTTCTGATTTTACACTGCTAAACCTGATGAAACCTTACAAAAGCCAAATGGCCATGAGCATTTCCCATTCTTAATACGGCAAAAACAACATGAAGAAAAATAATTTCTGATATTAGAAACAGACAGCCGTTCATCTTTTCTTTACATTCTAACCAATAGAGGATATTCTTAATAAACACATTGGAGGTATATATCTTAGTAGTGTATAGGGCTTTTGACATGTACCAAGCTGTTTCCTCATCTGGAATAAATCAGTCTGATTGCCCTAATTTCAGTACTACATATTCTCTCCCAAGCAGCAACAGCAAAGGCTCTTGTGGTTCTTTACAGCAGGACATCAAGCTTTCTACGTATGCTGGAGTATAAACATATGGCTGCATGGAAATGAGGGAGTATATGCTCCAAACCAAAATGTACTATATAATAACAAGAAGAGTCTCAGTTGGTGTCAGTAATGGTTGATGTTCAATTTAGTGTCTTCAAGTAATCTATACATGTATCTATCTGGCCTTAGGGGTGCTTCTTGCTTGGAAACACCAGTGACCATTGCTTTGGATAAGAGGGGCAGAAGATTGCTTAAAAGTTGCTCGGGAAACCCAACAGAAACAAATAAGAAAAGTGGGTGAAGACCTCCTTTTCCCAGTATTGCAGATCTGAACCTTACCAATGAAACAACACATCTTTTTGTTGGCTGCAGGTGAAGTTTTCTGGCAGATCAACCTGTATGTCAAATTCTCTAGCTGGCTAAAAAAACTTCAATATGCAGTGAGGGAAAATTTTCTAGAAACTGCTAGATGTTTAATTGCATGTCAGCATTATGAAAAAGTTGGTCCTGGTGGTGTGGTTCTAGTGCCAGGTAGCTTCACAGTAAAGTAAACTGGAATAAGCTCATGAAAAAGTATAAATCTGGGTTGATGGTGAAAGGAATAAAATTAGATACTTGAAGGAAATAATCTTTCCCTCTGAGCTGTGAGAAGCAAGGTTTATATTTAACTGACAAACAATCGCAGTAGGAGTGTTACTGGTTTTTGGAGATGTTAAGTTCAGTTCAAGGCTCTAAGTGCAAGAGCCAGGTTAAGTAATTGATGTATGTAGCAAATGTTCTTCCTGTAAATCCTTCAGTGAGAATAGTGAGGAACAGTATTTTGTACTCACTATGAGGCTTTCCTAGGAAGGTCTCAAGGAGCCTTGCGAGTCAATAATTAAGTGCAGTAGCAGCTTCAGTGCTGCTTAAAATTTTTACTATCTGGGAGATAAAGCAAACCTTCTTCTCTTGTCATTATTGCTTCAACATGCTAAGGAGATGCTTTCAGAAGAGATGAGGACATTGTCAACTGCTTTGTTGTCATCTTAGTTTGTGTGAAGCATAAATCTGGAAGACAGTACGGTGTTTGCTAATGTAGGGCTTAGTTGGCTAATTAGAACAGCTTTGTCCTGCTCCTACAGGAAGAACTTTTCGATAGATGGTGCCCCTGGTATGCTGTGGCACTGTTCTGTGGAAATGACAGAGACATGGATAACTACGTCTCTTTTCTATATTCACAGGGACTACATTCATGTCAACCACAGAGTCAGCCTTCCCGGGCAGTTGGCAGATGTAAAAATCTTGGTATGTGTCTTGAGCAATAATTGTATTGTGAGATTAGACTCAACGGGGCAAAGGCCAAGCAAGCATACAGGAAAACATGGAAAAGGTCTTTGCTGGACTTGGTACAAGTACAACTTTCTTCCCAAACTTCCCCATCTCCCTGCCTTTTGTTCACAGCTAATCCAATAGTCCAATAAAATCTGCTGAGTGGATTTAAATTACGTTTCCAAAGGCGAAGCACTTGATAAAAAGGAAGGTACCTAAATGATGTGGGAGGAATTACAAAAAAAAATTTTAGTTATCAGTGAGATACTGCAGGATACTGAGATCTCTGAACACCTGGCTTTTCCTTTAATTCATTTCCACCTCTGATGATGGTTTGAAACAATAATAGTAATAAAGTGAAAGCAAACTTAAAAAATCCCAGCAGGCAAAGCATAAACATTGTCATAAGAAATGACATGGCCTTCTGGTTTTAGCCTTAAGCAGGAAGAAGTAGCAAGGGAAAGATGTTGTTGCATGTATTGGGATAAGGAGTAAAGGGAATGCTCAGTCCTCTCACCTGTACCTGTGATGTCAAAACCAACAGAAGGATCGAGACAGCAAATGGCAAATTATATATGGCTGCTCTTTCAGTGAATGAGAGGGAAAGCAAGAAATATTTTGAGAAGGCTGATGGATGAGATGAACTATCCACAAAGTGTTAATTCTCCTGTTTTTGAGTGGGTGGAGAGGAGAGGCCGTTCTTCCCTCTCTTACTTTAGCAAGGTTACCAGATTTTTCACACCACTCGACCTAATGACTTTTTAGCTGAGGGTGATGCTGTTTTTCCATTTCTCTTGACTAGGTGACTGTGTTGCCAATCCAGTGAAAACTATGGAAAGAATGACTCTGGATTTGTATAACTTAATGAACCTATGGGTTCTAAAAAGGTGTTTAATCCCCAGGGTCATCTTCTGTTGAAGATAACATGCAGTAGGGGAAGGAAGCAAGGGATGGGAGGAAGGAAGGAAGGAAGGAAGGAAGGAAGGAAGGAAGGGATGGGAGGAAGGATGGGAGGAAGGAAGGAAGGAAGGATGTGAGGAAGGATGGGAGGAAGGAAGGAAGGATGGGAGGGAGGAAGGAAGGAAGGAAGGAAGGAAGGAAGGAAGGAAGGAAGGAAGGAAGGTAACCAAGGATGCTCTTAGGAGTTTGGGAGACAGGTTGTTCTGAAGAAGACCAAGGGGAATTTTACCATTTTTCCCATTGTACTGTGTGTGAAAACATTTTGGAAATCCTGTGCAAAAGCAAACTGTAGCAAGAGAAGAATGGACTATGGTAGGCAAAGCTACTGCTTACCGCTGGGCTGAGAGATTGTTGCAAACCCTTCAGCGGGAAAATACCTGCCAAACATAATAGCTCTCCTTTTAAATTGTTGTTCTTAGAGGCTGTGCTCAATGTCTTCAGCCCAGACAACTCACTCGGTCCTAGTCTCAGGACAAAAGAAGCTCTGAATGCATCAGAGGGTTAAGAACCACAGCACTGTGGAAGAGCACAGGTACTGTGTGCTCTTCACCTCACTGGGGCACCTTGGAGCTGAGGCTTGCCAGCATCCGTGGCCAGGAAGGGGAAGGTTTCACTCCAGTTGAAATAAACCTGGCTGAAAACTTCCCACTGAGATGTTGAAGGGTTCTCCCCAAGGAAAAACAGCTTTTGCAGAAAGCTGGAGTTCATGTGTATGATTTGGCAAAAAAATGATCCCTTTCTTGGGATAGGGGGGGAGAAATGTTGAATGAAGACACTTTTTGTCAGCAAAACAGAAGTAATTTTTCGAAGATTATAGCTGGCTGTGGGCAAAAGGCTTCTATGGGTGTTTGTCTTTTTGGCAGCTGGTAAATACACTGATCTGTTTTATGGGGAATGAAATTCTAAATGTCTACAGATTTAATATTTCTCTTGCTGTTATCAAACTATGATTTCAGGTCAACTTAATAGAAAGTTTATGTGATAAGAGTTTTGCACTTGAAGATTAGTATTGTTATATTGCTTGTGGCTTGCTTTTTTTTTAGACTTGCTGTTCTGCCGGGAAAATAGTGTTAACTGAATTTAAGCTAAGAGGAAACGTACCTGCAAATGGATTAACACAGGGAAAAAAAACAAAGGTGGGGAGAAAAAAATTTAACAACTGCAGCTATGCTGATATTTATGATTGTGCTTTAAAGTTACACTTCCCAGGCTTTAAAAGTATTTTTAATTTACTGTGAGTTCTACCAAAAAAAAAAACAACCAAACAAAACAAAACCCAAAACGAAACAAAAAAACAGGAAAAGAAAGATTGGCAATGACAGAGAAGGAAAGTAAGATGAACACGAAGTGATACAAGCAAGTTCCTTCTAGTACAATTTCTTTAAAGTAGACTGCTGATTTAGATTATTTGCAGGCATCTAGACATTGAGGCTATCAACACAAATATCTTAATTACTTTCCCACAGTTCTTACCAACCACCACTTCTTCTTTATTTACTTTTTCTTGAAGGTGTCTTGTTGAACCTTTCCTAACAAATTTACTTTCTATCAGTTTGGAATTCTTCTCACTTCTAAAAGAAACTCCATTTCCTATAATCACTTTGCATTAGACAAGTAAGTTTTTTGTTCTTGGTTCAGTTGTTACTGGAGTGGGAGAAGCTCGTATCTGTGTGGTCCATTCATTAGTCTGAATAAATGAGAGGGAATTTTCTACAGGTGATGTGTTTGCAATTATTCTTTTTCTCTGCTTGAAGTTGTGAACACATCACAGAAAGAATCAGCACATTGATCATGCAACCTTATTTCTCCTGCTGA
>KL271033.1:12367-29330 GCA_000699545.1 Podiceps cristatus
AGATCTTGAGAGTATTGTTCAGTTTTCAAAAACCACTGTGTTTATTTCTCTGTGTAACTGTGGAGTGGAATCCTAAAATTTGTGTGTTTTGTAGGGCTGGTTCCAGAAGATGTTAACTATTTATTACTTTTGTATACGCCTGTGTAGAATGTATGTTTTATACTTGAAAAAAAAAAAAATCAAAACCAGATGAAATCTTTTTTTTCCTATAAGCATCTTGTGCATTTTTTTTTGTGAGAAAAAAAACAAGAATGTGAACATTGGGTAATAAAAATTGCCTCATCCTCAAAAAACAGAATAAGTAAACCAATATTATTAGTGGAAACATTGCTCCCAGTCTCTACATTAGTATAAACATTTGTTAAGATTAAACCTTCCTGTCTTACTCCAACAAGATGGAAAAAATATAATTAAATTTCTGAGAAATGCCACAGCATTGCTGTCTGTGTATTAGCTTAGGCAGGGAAACACAAGAAGCTTTGAAAGAGTTCTTGTATACAAATGATGAAAAAGGAAATACATGTCCTTATAATAAAATCTTCAGAAAAGGCAGGTGCAGGTGCTGAGTAGGAAAACAGCATTTCTGTTCTGTAAAGAAGTGTTTTAGAGATTGTTCTCACCCTAAACATGAGACAGAAGATGGCAGAAATGTTGAAATATTGAAAATGGTGTTATAAATACTGGGGAAAAGAAAAATATTTTGGAAATGACAGTATTGGGTTTCATTCTGGTTGATACTAACCTAGAAAGGACAGTTTTACTCTACTGTTTCAAATAAGCTGTAATGCTGATGCTTCCACCTCCTCTCCTCTCCTCTCCTCTCCTCTCCTCTCCTCTCCTCTCCTCTCCTCTCTTCTCCTCTCCTTCACCAGGCTTTCTGACCATGCTGTCTCAGAGGAATATTGCCACATCCAATTTTCTCTCATGAAAGCCAAGCAACCAGAATTTGTGCCAAAATATCAATTTTGTTCAGTATTTTCTGCTTTCATATTTGTCTGTTACTCCTTCTTGCTACTTTTTTGTTCGTTCTTATTTTTTATTTTCCATTACAATTTTTTTTTTTAATGTAATTGAAGAGAACAAAAGAAAAAGGGGAGAATGTGATTTAAGTGAACATGTTATGGGATTTTTTTGAACGATGGAGGAGACTATAATAAAAGTTCGATCTTTTTGCCAAAAATTTAACTGTGGATACAAAGGTGTGTTTGCAGTGGAGTGATGTTGTGTGGTGCAGCGGACTACTTCTTATCCAAGGGGATGATATAATAACAACACAATCTTTTATTCAAATGATGTATTGTCATAAAACTCAGTACTATCCATATGAGCACCAGTTCATAATAAAGAGTAATGTGTGTATAAAGTCTTTGAAATACATTTTGATTCTGAAATGGGTCATGAACAATATATGGGATGTTACTTTCACCTCTGAAACATTTCTGTAATCTGAAATGACATGAATTTAATGGCACATAAAGTCCTGTAGCCAGGATATGAAAAGAGGAACATTATGTGCAACTGAAACTCAGGTTCCTGACTGTACTCTTGCATGGATTGCCAGGATACCTCAGCGATTTTGGCACAAGTTGGCTCTTTTGCCCTTTGCAGATTTATTTTAGCCAGGTGGATGGGAGTGCTTTCTTTGTTGTCCCCTACCATGTTGCATTTGACCTGGAGGGCTTGAGCTGGGTACCTCAGGCTGTACCCATAGCATCTCTCTTTCTTCCCATAGCATCTGAACAGCGGAGGGTTTCAGAGTGCAGGCCTGGAACATCAGGACATGACTCAGGAGTTTCCACCTGAAAATAGGCTTGTGAGGCACCCAGCATTACCCAAGCAAATGGACCAAAATTGGCACCTCTACTTGGGAAATGGGGTCCTAAACAGTAATGTTTACTGTATGAAGAAAGAGCCAGAAAACAAAGACTGCTGACAATATCAACAGTTGCCTAAATTATTAGATAGCAATCTTCTGGATTTGCAATGTTTTTTATCTCCAAAGTGCTTCACCAATCTTGCTTCTAAACAGGATTGGTTTTGCTTTGAAATAGCCCATAGTCGTATTAAAAGGTTGCTTAAATGTTTCCAAGCATTAGCAGTACTATGTTCAAAAATTTCTGAGGCATTTTATAGTAAAGAGAACTTCTTTTCAGTAGCAAATTGTGACAAAGACCTGTTGTGTTCGCTCAAGAAATATTTTTGCCAAGCTGTAAACAAACAAACCAGCCCCTCAAAATCCAAGAGTTTCCAATGTTGAATGACAGCCTTTTTACTTGTTCCCATTAAAAGGAGGCCTGTGCATCCTGGATAGGTCCCAGATCTGTTGTGTTACTATGTACTCAGCACATCCAGCCCTGCAAAACATTTTTCCTACTTTCAAACCACTTAGATGAGTAGTACGCACCTCCTCTAATGCATTCAGCTAATGTACCATTAGCCACTGGTATAACTGTTGTAGATCAGAAGTGCTTTGAGAATATTATATCCTGTAATATTTGTTCTGCCAAAGCTTTTGCAAATTCTGTTTGTGGCTTTCAAGCCACTCAGCAAAGGGAAAGAAACAACCCCCTGTTACATGAAGGAGAGCAGAAGTGACTCCCTGGCTCTGAGGGACCCATTCCACTGAAACACACACACACACACACCCATCATCATCATTTTAATGTCACTACTATGGTGCTGATTAGACTTCTAGAGCAACTGTTGTGATTTCAGCATCCATGACAGGGAATTTAATTGATGCAACAGTGCTGTGTTAAGCAGCTGAAGCGGCCCCAAGGGACTGCCTGGCTCCCAGCTCTCTGTGGAGACAGGAGGAGATCCTCAACAGCTTGTCCACAGTAGCTGATGATCTTATCCCTTATGTTCGTGTTTTGCCAAAGTGTAAGGCTGTGGGCAAACATAATCCTTCAGCTTCAGCTGTGCCGTGTGAGCAGGGTACTTCCTTGAGCTCCTCACATCTGAAGGAAAGCTTGTGCAAGGTTTAGCTAAGGGCTAAAGCACAGGCAATCCTCCTCCTCAGAACAGAAATGCAGCGTCACATGACCAAAAAAAAAAGTGCTAATCCAGTGTGAACATGACTGTATTTATGTAAATAGTTTGACTCTGTAAGCACAGATGTAATGCCAGATCAGGTCCCCTCAGCTGAGGGGGAGCAGTGTGGTGCTGCCGTGCGACCCAGCAAGACGCTGTCATGATGCCGAGGACTGTGTGCCAGGAATAAGGCTGTGATTCTAAATCCACTCCTGGCTGCATGGTGCAGACATTATTTTAGATGTAAAATAAGCCCAGAAATCACTAGTTTGGTTTGGTCATATATTGTTGGGGTTTTCTTGGTGTTTGTTTATTTGTGGGATTTTGGGGGGGTTGGTTTGTTTGGTTTGGGATGGGTTTGTTTGTTTGTTTGTTTTAAAAAACAAAGCAGCTCTTTTTTGAGGTCAGCTGGAGAATGTTTCTGCTCAGCTTTACCCCATTCAAATTTTTCCAAAACCATTCAAAAGTGATTGTTCCTAGCCATGAAACTGTTATGTTTTCGATCAGCTGCTTGTTTCACTTCCTTGGCATTACCACATCATCGAGTCTTAAGAGCATTGCCCTGTGAGTTGTAGGGAGGGCAGCTAAATGGGAAAGGTGAGCTCTTGCATATAACAGAAAGCTCAGTGCCAATTCCCAGGTAAATAATAGATACCAACAATTTTCCATTAACAGGATTTTTCACCACAGAGGTCTTTTGTGTCTTTTCTCTAACTATGCGGTCAAGTAAAACCTGCAGTCCTGAGCGCCTGCTTAGTGCGACTGTCTCTTTGGTGACAGATAAGTACTTACATAGATAAGTAAATTTTGTGGTGGTATAAAGTTCACGTTCTGGCATTATGCTATCACTTATGAGAGTACATGTAATGTGCTTCTTAAGCAATTGCTGTTCAGTTGGAACTGATGAGCTCAAGATAAATTATAGCCTTCTGTGTCTTATCATTTTCCTTTCGATTTTGTTTCCACAAAATATAAGGAGGTTGAACAAGCAGGGTCTTTTCAGAGTCCTAGATCAACTTCCATTGCCCCTCTGTCTAACCAGGTATTTTAACAAAGACTATAATCAAGAAAATAAAGGTGCTTTGCACACTGCAGCCTCTTCTATTATCACATCTCCTTTATGGGTAATAAATGCTGACAGGGCTTACAGGCTGTTAGACCCCAGATATTTCCATGTCCTGCCGTCCTAAATGCTGTTGAGGCTGACGCCTTTCCCTGACACAAGCTGAGTTCTCTCAGTTAAGTGTGACCCACACGTAGGAGTTTCTCATGATGTTGTTCTTCATTGCACCTTTCTTTACTGTTTCAGTAAAATACATACAGCGAGGCAAGTGTCTGAAGGATAGCAAGGTAAAGGACAGTATCTGTAGAATATTTTCAAAATCAGTTGTGTTCCTTAAAGGGAGAGCATATGTAATATTGTTCTTTTTTGCTAGGCCTTAGGTGGAATGCTTTTTTGTGTTTATTCCACCTATATGTTGATTTGATTTATAGATTGATTAATTATCAGAAGATTTTTTTTTTTGGTGAAAGAAATTAATCATTTAGGCTTGTCTTAAAGTGTTTTGTTAGTGGTGTCATTTCAATGTTGACTTTATAACAAAGTCATGTCTACCAAAGGAATTGAAATGACTGACTTCTTCAGACTGAAAAATCAATGTTACAATCAACAATTTTTCAGAATGTTTTCTCTCACCAAAAAGAACACAAGAATATTTTCTGCTCGGCATTGTTTCAGAAATGTGATGCTTTGTCTTACGGTTGAACTTTTGGATACAGAGGCAATTCCATTTTCTGGGAAGCAGTGATACTTAATTATGATTAGGAAGAGCCTGACAACCTGAACCTCTAAAGCCATGAAATAAAACAAGATCCTATTCTTTTTTCTTTTTTCCTCTTTTCATTTTCCTTTTTCTTTTTCTTTCTTTTTTAATGTTGGTGGGTTTTTTTGTCCCAGATGGCCTGATGTCTCAGTAATATCAGGATTTGTGATAGCCTGGCTTTTGATGTCACTCCTCTCCATTTAGTAATTTTCTTCATGTCATAATTATTCTATTGAAGAACTACTCCTTTAATATACAATGAACATGTAAGCTTCAGTACTAATCACTGAGCCTTGAAATGTTTCTTTACAGAACTGGTAGCAATGAACCCACACAGTCAGTTGTTCAGTCTCTTGCTGAAGCAGAAAGACTGCAATTCACAGAACGATGCTCAGCCCATCCTGGCTTGGGAGTGGAACAAAATGGCTTCAAACAAGGTGCTCTTTGAATTAGATGGCAGCAGCGGGCAAACTTCTCATAGTTATGGTTGTGTGACTGAAATATAATATAAGACTCTGGGGTCTTTGGCAGACTGGCTGTGTAGGCTTAATAAGCTGTGGCCCCTCTTCCTGCGTGGCACGCCTTGTCCTCCTGCCTGAGAGCTCTTACCTTCGTGCCGTGCTTCCCACCTTATTGCTCCCACCTGGCTGGACAGGGTAAGGTCTTCAGCCTCCACAGCATGAGGCACCATAGTGGATCTGTGGGATCAGGGCAGGACCAACACAGAGGCAAATTTGCCTGCCTCTGCCTGTATTGGTTCATCCTCTGTCTGAAGCATCTGGTGTATAACCAACAAAAGAAGGGACTCTCAAAAAGAAGGAACTAAGCTACATGAATGCAGCCTGGGAGGTCCTGTTTTCCCAGCCAGCACTGTTTGTTTATGAACAAAGTGGGATCTGCTGTTTGTTCACTTTTCACAATGCTTTATCATCTGGAGATGTATTTTTTCATGGAGAAAGAAAATATTAAAAGCATTTGACGCATTTAGGCTCAATACTCCAAAGAAACCTTTTTGCTTAGATGGCCTACTGGCTGAATCAAATAGAGTGGCAGAGATGATAGATGTTAATTTATGCCACAGGGTATCCATGTCAGGTTGCCTCCAGGCATCTGGGGAGAACCCCAATACTTTGTTAACTCCACACTTGCTTGTATAGAGGCAACCTATGTACCAGAATCCCACAGATACTGAATGAATAAAAAAGGAACCACTTGATGGCCATTAAAGAAAACATGTTTTGCTGTGTACATCCAGCATGCTTCAGGGTGTTGTAATCTGAGTGATGTAAATCTTTAGAAAGAAAATTCACCCTTTCCTGACTTCCTATGGGGCTTTAACACTGTTTACACCCCTCTGAATCAAATGCCTACCATATGGACCTGCTAAGTGAGGGTACCAGAGCTCACAACAGCCAGCGTCCTGCAAAAAGGGGGTTAATGCCTCTTCTGAAGGGTGCAATAATACCAGGACAAGGTGGACATATATTCTGGAGGAGAATGGCTGCTTTTAATTACAGGGACAGTGTACCTGTACTGATCCTCCTGGTATTTCCCTGTCCCCAAAATCTCTGCTCTACTTCACTGCGATTTATCCTGAGCATGCCTTCCTCCTCAAGTCAGGCAATCAAGGAGAGAGTCTGCAGCCCAGGTTGCACCCTGAATGTGGTGAATAGAATCAGGCAAAGTTGTCATCACATCAAAATTCACTCTGCAAACTGGATCTGTCTTTAGTTTCTTTAGTATCCTGGAAGCTCAGGCCAAAATCGCTGAAGTTCCAAAGTACTTCAAGAAAACCTGAGGTTAAGTGAGGTTGGTTTGCAAGCTGTGCAGGATTCTCATGCCTGTGTAGCCTCAGCCTGATGTTCGGGTAGAGTGCTTCCTTTGAGTTTTGCTGTCCTAAGAAGATTTGGGAACTATGAAGCATGTTTGTAGCACAGGCCAGATCAAGATGCTTTACTGTGTGTGCACTGTGAGAGCCACCTCCTCCTCTAGGATTTAAAGAAGTGTGGGGGGGAAGAACAAAAACCTTTCTTTGTGAAATCACTTGTGATTTCTCTCTAGGTCCCGGCCCTGCACCTTTACCTGTTGTAAAAAGTGGTAGGCAGCCTTCAGTTCTCCACAGATGTGACTATCTGTTACTCTGAGTCACTGTGAAAAATCTGCTATCGGAAGTAAGCACTGGCTTCTGGAGTCCTACTTTCTTGGATAAGGAGGGAGAGAAGAGATTATGCCTTAGGGAGAGAGAAGATTATGCCTTTTGGGAGGTAAATGCTTCTGTCCTGTCCTCTCACCAATTAGAGAAAGACTTCAAGTATCCAAATCAGAGAGGAGAATGTGGTCATCCTGGATCTGGTCAAAAAATGTTCTGGGTGGGTTGGGGTGACTGCTGTGCATTGGAGTCAATTTAGGAGCAAAAAGGAAAGACAGTTGGAAAATGGAAAACCATCTCAGGAACTACACGAGGGAAGTGATTGTTTTCTTCTCTTTTTTTTTTTTTTTTTTTTTTTTTTTTTTTTTTTTTTTTTTTTTTTTTTTTTTTTTTTTTTTTTAATTTGGTTTTATTACACCAGAAGTTTTTAATGTTGTATGCTGGCCTTTCAATTTTCTCTAATAATGTATGTGTTTTTACCAATGTCAGCATTTCTATATAAGGAAAAAAAAGTTGTTTTTTCCTATATAAAATTACTTCCAGCAGTAGGATACTAGAGATGCAGAGATAAGCAGCGTTGTATGTTAGAGATGACTACATGAGAAAAAGGAGGAGCAAGAACATAGGGAAGCAAAGTTTTTAGACTGAAGCATTTTTTTTTAATTTGTCCTGGGTCCGGTTGGGATAGGGTTAGTGGGCTTTTGGGATCGCCACTGTGAATGCAGAGCAGACCCAACAGCTCTCTACCCTGCCTGGCCTCTTGGAAGATCCCTTTGTTGTGGGGTTGCTGAGAGCTGAAGAACAGCAGGTGCCAATTGCTACCAGGACAGTGCGGCAATATCACACCAACTGAGACTCCCTGGCTCCCATCCATGAGCAGATTCATCAACTGGTGAGCCAAGGAGCCATCAGTGAGACTCACTCACTTTTTAACAGTCCTATATGGCCAGTTGGAAATCTAAAGGAGAATGGAGATTAACGGTGGACCATTGTGGCCTGAATGAAGTCACGCCACCACTGAGCGCTGCCGTGCCAGACACGCCAGAACTTCAGTACGAACTGGGCAGCCAAGTGGCACGCCACAACTGATATTGCAAATGCATTTTTCTCAATCCCTTTGGCGACAGAGTGCAGGCCAGCGTTTGCTTTCACTTGGAGGTGCGTCCAGTACACCTGAAACCCACTGACCCAGGGGTGGAAACACAGCCCCACCATCTGCCGTGGACTGATCCTGACTGCACTGGAAAAGGGAGAAGCTCCAGAACACCTGCAATACATTGATGACATCATCATGTGAAGCAACACAGCAGCAGAAATTTCTGAGAATGGGAAGAAAATAATCCAAATTCTTCTGAAAGCTGGGTTTGCCATAATGCGAAGTAAGGCCATAGGACCTGCACAGGAGATCCAGTTCCTAGGAATAAAATGGCAAGAGGGACATCATCAGATCCCAACAAATCTGGTCAACAAAGTAGCAGCTATGTCCCTGCCAACTAAGAAAAGGGAAACCCAAGCTTTCTTAGGGGTTGTGGGTTTCTGGAGAATGCATATTACAAATTACAGTTCCATTGTAAGCCCTGTCTATTGAGTGACACAAAAGAAGAACAATTTCAAATGGGGCCCTGAGCAACACCAAACCTTTGAATAATTTAAAGAGGAGATAGTTCATGCAGTGACTCTTGGGCCAGTCTGGACAGGGCAAGATGCAAAAAATATGCTCCACATTGCAGCTGGGGACAATGGCCTTACCTGGAGCCTCTGGCAGAAAGCACCAGGGGAGACTTGAGGTCAACCCCTGGGGTTTTGGAGCCGGGAGCAGGCCAGGGGTTGGGCTTCAGGTGGTGAGAGACCTGCTCTGTGAAACACATGCTAAGTGCACTCTGTTATTGTTGGGGGCTGGTTTGTTTGTTTTTTTTTTTTCTTTTTCTTTGCTGTCCTGTTAAACTGCTGTTTTCCCAACCCATGACTTTTGCCTTTCTTTTTTCCTAATTCTCTCCCCTTCCAACTGGGGGGGAGCAGGCCAGGGGTTGGGCTTCAGGTGGTGAGAGACCTGCTCTGTGAAACACATGCTAAGTGCACTCTGTTATTGTTGGGGGCTGGTTTGTTTGTTTTTTTTTTTTCTTTTTCTTTGCTGTCCTGTTAAACTGCTGTTTTCCCAACCCATGACTTTTGCCTTTCTTTTTTCCTAATTCTCTCCCCTTCCAACTGGGGGGGGCGGAAACAAGCAAGAGGCCATGTGATGCTCAGCTGCCGGCTGGGACTAATCCACGACAGTATTAAAAATTAAAGATTCAGCAGTGTAGTACATGTACATTGAGCAATCTTGCCAACTTATCCTGGATGCAAAAGGATGTGAAAAATCAAAATTTTCTGTCAACATTGTTTTAAGTGCAATTTTTTTGAGTTTTAATAGGGTTTCATTCTGTCGATTCAGTACAAACAATTGCCAAACAGTTAAATCAGTGGCACATAATCATTCACATGAAAATGGAAACCTAAATGCAGATTTCACGTAAACATTACTCTTTTTTGTGGAATTTGGGAAGGCTTGGGGGCTGTATAAATGAGCCCAGGAGGGCTAGGCTGTGGAAGGAGCTCTGAGTGGAGAACTGTGCCATAGGGCAAAGGAGAGACAAACAGCTTAAGAAAAATATGCCAGGCTTCAAAAGCATTTGGTTCAGCTTAGGCTCATCTGCAAAAGAGTTTTGACTCACTGTGGAGTTAGGACAAAGTGTGAGGAAAGGGACTGTATGATCCTGGGAGAAACTGAATGCACACCTACCCTCTTCAGGAAGGACTGTCTTTCTCCTTTCCTACTCTGTTCCTTCTTGCTAGCTAGGTGATAATTAAGATACATCTATGCATAATAAAACTTCTATCTTCCCTCAATAAGAGAAGCCTTGAAGCTGTGGGAAAGACTGTTTATTGCATTTTTGAAAGAATTGAACAACTTTCCATGGGATCCAAAGAAATTTTTAACTTGCCAGTGCATGTGGAAGGAGAAAACCTCCAGCTCTTATTTTGGATTTCCTCAAAATGACTATCTTCTTGCAGTTATTGAGAGCTCACAGTAGGATAAAAACTAAAGTTCAGGATGATCAAGAGTTAGCCTGTCATGAAGGGATGAATAGGGATGCTAGAAGGACAGTTAGGGATGGTGGTTGATTGGCAATGATGATGATGGTAGGGGATGGGTTAGCTGGTATGTAGAAACAGTTGCAAAAGCTTGTAGAGCCAGCTTCAACTAAGTGCCACACAACAGCTGTCACTCCACATGTCTGGCTGACTCACTTTCTCGAGACTGAATTTAACAGCCCTTGGCCTGTGCTTCCTTTTCTAAGTTGCAAGAATATTTATGTGGCAGCTTTCAGACTCATCTCCTGCAGCAGGGACAGCCGGTAGGCAGGCTCCCTGCTATAGAGAAGTGCTCTCCATCCCAGCAGCAGCTCCTGCACCAAATGTAGAGCCAGCCACAGTCCCTCATGCTCAGGACTCTACTCTGAGGAAAGGTGAAATGTTAGTCTTTCCAGCTGTGCCAATTGTGACAACTCCTCAGCATGGCCATGCTTACTGATCTGCCTGTGTATCCCAACTGCAGTATTGCCCCAGCCAGGAGTTTTAAATCAGGATTCCAGGCAGGTGACCTGCAGGTGACAACCTAGATGGTGAGATATTTATATGTGTGTTTTTCAGGAATATCTTTTGTACGCTTATGTTCAAAGGGCTGACAGACTGTCTTTTATTACTGTGAGTTGCTTTTGTAGTGTTTTGTTTCAGCTGTTCCGTCTTACCAAGAGGTTGTTCTCACCTGGCTCAGGAGAGATGGGAGCTCTGTTTGAAACAATCTGTGAGAAACGTACAAATAGCCTGATCCAGACTTGGCTGTGGATTTTCATTGCTCCAAAGGGCAATCTCCTTTCGAACTGGCACTTTAGCTCTGTCCTTGAAAGAGACAGGAACTAGTTGCGGAATGCAGATCTGTAGGAAGGTTTTCGACATCCTGCTGTGTGATGGCCTATAGCTCGGATTTCATTTCAGGTCACTTTCTATTCATTTCAATGGGTATTTCATTTCTCATCTATCCTACGAGTCCTACTTTACTGTACAATTGTTGATGCCTCTGAAATCTCCTGCCAACAGTTTGCCATCTGTTTTAAACTAAAACCATTTAGTTTCTCTTGATGTGAGACAAAACCATCTGATATGCAAATATGAACAGTAGGTGGCCAACTTATCTCTATTTAATGTAAATGAAAACTCACAAACTGTATGCAGGGGCTTCAGTAATGTTCTCCATCCATAGACCCTTCCAGATAGTCTTATTTAAAGCTAAGTGCAGCCAACTCCTAGATGTACAGGATTACAGCTTCTCTCCAACTCAAGAGACTGTTCTTTGATCATCACCACTGTTCAGTTAAAATACACGTGAAACTATGAGAATATCTCATTTTCTTGTTTAAAAGAATTCTCAGATTTCTTAATTTGTGAGTCTTTAAAATGTTTGTCCTTATTCACTTCAATGTTGTTCCTTAAGTGCCCCTGACATGAATGGAGAGGGAAATGACTGTTCACTATGTTTCTTACAAGAGGAAAGAGGGCTGTCAGGTGAAACTAGCAGGAGGCAGACTGAAAAAAAAAAAAAAAAAGCAAATGGAGGCAGTTCTGTGTGGCACTCTTGTGCTGCACTGGATGCAAGGAGTTTAGGGGGTTCAGGTGGAGACAGGAGAGATTAATGAAGTACACTGTGAGTGTTTCTAAGACATAAAAACAATGTCCAGCTCAGGAATCTGGAGGTTAGTGAGTACATGACAGAATCATCACTGTATGTTTGACTTATTCTGATATTCCTCCCTAGAATATCTCTTTTGGCCAGTTCCAGGATCCAGAGGCCTTCGGTCAGAGGTAGCACAGGCTAGAGAAGAAGGGTTGGATGGAGCGTGAGGCACAGGATTGACTGTGCTTGTGGACGGGCTGTGAACATCTCTGTTGGATACAGCATGGAGATCAGGTGTTGATCCTGCTGCTGCAGACATGGATGGCGCTGTGCCTATGCTATCAACTGGGGAAAGAAAATTTTCCTTCCAATGAACTGATAGTGACTGTCATGTGACAAAGAAATCCTCTCTAAGCCTTCTTTGAATCATAGCAGTCTTGGCTTTCAAAAGTGCCTTTCATTACTTCAGGCCATTTTCTCAAATTAGGGATCTAAAATGGAGGCAACAGCAAATTACTTTATATCAAAAATGCACATTTCAGTTGGATGAATCAACAAGAAGCAACAGAGATATCAATAATGATGCACCATAAAAGCTAAAATCTGTAGGACCGCTGTTTTCTGGTGGTGTTGGATTTTAGCTGAAATAGTGACTCACCAATTGAAGGACAGCAGCACCAAGGGAAAAGACCTCAGAGCAGGTCCCAAATAAATAAATTTTGCTGGGCGTCTTAGGTTGGGCTCCCCACTGGTACAGCTGGAACAAGAGACAAGAGTAAAGAGGAAGGTGAGGAGGGCGCTGAGGCAGCTGTGGAGAGAGGAAGGTGAGTTTGGAGGCAGTGGCAGGAGCTGGGATAGAAGATAAGGAGGTAAGAGGACTGACTGTCTAGAAATGTACAGAGAAACAGAAAGGTCTCTGGAAACTATGCCAGTTAAGAAAAAAAATGTCCTGGAAAAGTAGTTGTATTAAGGGAGGAGGCAGACCAGTCCGCAGTGTGTTGCAGTGTGATGAAATAAAAAAGCCACAGTCTGCAAGCTCTGGTCACTTAGGAATCAAGCCAGATTTATGGCTTTGCAAGATACTGCCCTCTATGTTTCTGCCATATTTTTTAAAGGGATCTCCTGACTTAAGGAAATGTTTTTCAAAAGTAATCATTGGGGGGTTTAGGCACATACATCCCAGTTCCACTCAAAGGCTCTTGTGCTCCTAAATTAAGCACTCTTGAAATCTCCCTAGTAACCATTACTTATAATACAGCCCAATTGTAATGGTTGCATCTTAATTTTTCCCCTTCATTTATGAAATATTAGTGATCACTTTAGCTTCTTGAAAGATAAAGGACAATTGTATAAATTGTATTTCTTCCAAGGTGCATTTTTAGTATTAGTTCCTGCCTGACTTTTTCATCGTTCCTGGTTTGTGAAATGTAACTGAACCAGCGATAGAGAGAAGGATGGAACAAAGGGAAATCAAAGCTGTGTTTGATCAGTATTGGAATATGTAACAATTCCAAACCAAATGCTCTGGCAGCTTCCAAAAAAAGATACAAGAAAGAAATTGTATAAATGGCGAGACATCTGCACTTGCATTTGAGATCATTGTTAAAAGTAATTAACAGCATAAAATAAGGGATTCTCTGGGGAGTATGCATCTCCCAAAGATAAGGTAATGGTGGTGTATGTTGTGAGTGATTACCTGATGCCTTGATCACTAGAAGGCACTAACAAATTGGTGCATTATGCTAACATTTCAGAAAGTTTGCTCTATGCACATAGGCACACATTTCTAGAGCAGAATTTTTCTATCTGACCCCTCCTTCTGTTTCTTACTTAATTTTCTCCTAACTTAGTGTGCTTGAAGACACATTGCTGCCACTGGCACCTAGCAGGTAGAGCAGCAATTAGTGTGGTCCCTAGGACCATTCTTAGTGTAGAGATCCTGCGTGAATGTGACATCAAATTTCCCAATCCAACCCCCCCAAAAAAGAGAAAACGAGAGTGCCTGGGCAGGACAGGGAACTTGCCTTGTTTGATTGGAGCTGGCACACGGGAAAGCTGAGACTCAAAGGGGGCTGGCCTAGGAGTGTGGCTGCATCCCCTAGTTTTTAATTCCAGAACAGGATACAGTTTCTAAAAGAAGAGACAAGCACTTGCCAAAGAAACCTGGGTGAATTAGAGCTCGGTATTGAAAATGTTTTGACTTAAAACTTCGAATACAATCCAATTCTGTTTAAAACAAAGGGAAACATGTTTTTAGTGTGTTTAGGGCTGGATTTCCGTTTTGGGAACAGGACATATCTTTCCTTACTTCTAAGCAGAGAAAGCCAGACTTTCAGTTGTCTGCAAATCGAGTTGCCTTCAGGCTGGCTAGCCCAGCTCATTCCAGGTGAGAATCAGGTCTACTGACTGATTTATTTACGGTCAATAGCAAAATTGTTTGAAGCCAGTTTTGAAACCTGATTGCAATTGTGGAGGGGTTGTGGAGAGGTGGAGGAAGAACTAGCTTTCTTTTCATGATGGCACAAAGCACCTGAGTCAACTGTTTCAATATTATGCTGTCCCTGGGTTCCACACTGCTCAGAACTGTGGATCAAATAGAAGTGCTGAACAACAAATGTGTACTAAACAAAAGCCCCAAAAATGGTATTGACATGGGCTGCATTTGACATGTATATAAAAGCATGACAGAAGTATAACCTTATTCTCATTTATCTTCTGCATGCTGATAGTTTAATTACTCTTTCCTACCTCAATTAAAATTTCATATTCTATTAAAAAAAAAAAAAAAATCCAGGCAGATGATGCAACAGCTCACTAACAGTCATTTTTGCTTTGTTTTGGGTTTTTTCCTATAAAGGAAAAAGGAGATTTAAATCTCCATAAGGAGATTCATGATTTCAGTTAGGAAAAAACAATCAGAACTAACAGCGGAAGCATCACATCCCAAGTTGAGAGTACAAGCAAGAAATTACACACAGTGAATCAGGTGAAATGGACAAATAGGAAGGAAATTCTTCTCCCTGTACATCTATTTCAATGTTTTGAGTCCCATGTAATTACTTAAAATTCATACCGCATCCATCCAAAAATGTTTGCTCTTTAATTTTGTAACTTACTTCATCGATTGACTGTATCTCACCTTCTGTTTGTGTTCCTGAAATGACTTCATTGTGTGTCCTGTTTCTCATAAATGGTACAAAAGATAATTTGAGTTCAGTTCTTGGCCCATATACTAAAAGCTCCTTATGTTCCTGATCTAGTCTTTGGTGCTTAATGATGTCATTTTTTTTTTTTTTTTTTTTAAACAGATGTGAGGGACTAAGTCAACTTTAACATTACTTCCTTTTCCTCTTCAGAAATCAGAGTTTGAAATTTAAGGAGGCCTTTTGTGGTGTAAGGAAATGATTCTGTAAACACTGTTCCACATGGGAAGCTATAAATTTTGAGCATCCACCTTATGCCCACTCTGAGAAGCTCCAAGAGTCTCTCATATTGACTGAGGTCACTGCAAATGTAGCAAGAAGCACTGTCCTAAGACCATGCATATTGCTATTGATATTTAAGAATGCATTTAGAAATAAAATGGAGCAGAACTTTTTTCTCAACTCTCCCTTGCAGCTGCTGTCCAGAAAACATACGTACCAAACAAGACTCCTTCTTCTTTTTGAAAGCTCTCTTGGATCATGATGATATATGTGCAGACAGAGTAGTTGAGGCTTTTAGCCCTCAGAGCTGGAGGACAGTTATGCTTTGGAAAACCAGCTTCAGAGGGTGCAGAAAAGCACTGACTTCCTTGGGTGCCTTGCAAGGGGTATGTGTCAGGTCTTGGTCCCCCCAGTGTCCAGACTGTGGGTTTCATTGGAGTGCACAATGTCCTTCCTTGTCCATATGTTCAGTTTCCCATCCAATGGAAAGTAGGTTATGCGTGGCATACTGTTCCTCTCCTAAGATTATTTCTAGTATGTAAGAACCAGTATAAAAACCTAGATAGGGATTTATACATGAAATCATGAGTGTGTGACTACAATTAGCCCAATTTGATGTAAATATGGTCCATATCATTCATATTGATGCCTAATTTAATGCCTGCTAAGACTGTTTTCTCTACATGTAAACTGAAAGAGCCAATTCTGCAATACCTTTTAATTCGCTCTCCTTAGTAGATGCAAAAATTTTTTGTTTTGATGATCACAGCCTGAAAAGCTCTTTATACAGTGAGCTTTATATAAAACCTTTCCAGTTAGCCACTCTTTGAGCACAGTGGGACGAAGTAGGAGTCCCCTTAGGATGTGAAGTCTGGCTATTTGCCAGTTGGAGTTTCAAAGGCACAGGCCAATCCCAAGCTCACCCAGCTTTGCCTCGATACAGCTTGTGCTGCCTCTCTAAAATTCATCATATACAGCTGCCCTGCCTGATGCCGCTGTGCATTCAGCATGGAAACAGCCTCCTGGAACATGCAAGTAGTAAAAAAACCCCCTCATTTTTCTCATCATAAGCACATTTCAAATGAACAATTTGAGTGAGGGAATTTGATGCAAAGTTCATTCTCGAACTCATGCAACCATTCCTCCATTGTCAACATTAAGATCACGCTGAGGGCAACATGGTTTTGAACATTAGGGGAAAAAAAGGCATGAAGACATGATGTGTACGGTCACGGTCCTTAGCTGTGCTTTCTTGACACAAGGTATGTTTTTCAGAAAGGAAGAGGGACTGTGGGTGGTGTGACATATTCCATCCTTAGGAGAACCAGGTGACTTCAGAAAGATTTCCATTTGGTACCTAGGAACTGAGTTGCAAGCAGCCTTTGTAATTAGCAGAAAACAATCAAAATTTAGGATGCTGCCAGATAAAAGTTAAGCACATCCTCAGATTTAAAAGGATATACTGAAAACCCACTTGTGTCAGCATGAATGCTTATTTTTATGCATAAGTTTATGCTTAAGCATAGGTTTACTGTGAAATGGAAACCTTCAAATAGTTCTTTTAAGTGAATTGTGATCCCATTAAGAAATAAAATCTCTTCCTGTGATAAGTGTGATAAAAAGCCCCTGTGTTTAGTTTCGCTGCTAAGGGAGAAGAGTATCTTTCTGCAGTGTCACTTCTATGCTGAATGTTAAAAATAACATGTTATCACCTTAATAATTTTCAAAATGTCTGTGAAAGCATCACAGTGTGGTGGGTGGACTTTGGCTGGATGACAAGCGCCCACTAAGCCACTCTATCACTCCCCTCCTCAGCTGG
>KL271034.1:0-13132 GCA_000699545.1 Podiceps cristatus
CCCCTGCCCAGAGGCAGCTCCAGCTTTCCATCTTCTGCACCACCCTCTCCAGTTCCCTCTATTTTCTGGCAGATAGGATTAAGCCTGACCTTACACCCCGACTCGGAGGGAGCCAAACCTCTTTCAGATCTAATTATTTTTCATTTTTGTTTGATTGTGCACATCCTGCTGCTGGCAGAGAAGGAGAGCAGCTCCTGCCCAGGCTGGGGCAAGGAAAGGCACCCAGCCCCTTGCCGGCCATGGGCTTCGAATCAATGTTCCATCTTTTGGGGGCTGTTATTTCAAACCCCTGAATCTCTTGGGTGTCCAAGGCAAGTTTCCCAGGAAGCAGCTCTGGCACCATTCTCTGCTTCTCCAGTGGTGACCTTCAGGCTCGGCCACTTGCCTCCCCATCCTCCTCCCCTGCACCCAGTTTGCACTGGGCTCTGCTTTTTCTGCGTGTGTTTTGCTACATCTTCCTACATATAAGTGGCACCGACTTCTTTTAGCAGTGCATTGCATGTCTTTTTTAATGATCTTTTGATTCCTCAGTTTATCTGAGCTGCTGCAAAATCCCATAGACTGTCCCCACAGATGATGCCGGGCTGGGGTTTGGCTTTGCCAGCCTGAAAGTGCTGCTGAATCGCCCTGGCAGCAATGATAAAACGTGGAGGTGGTGACATCCCTCTGCGGGAGGAGGGGAGAAAATAAGATGGGTTTTCACCTCCCAGGCAGCCAGTGAAGAAGCAGGAGAGAGAGAAGACAGATAAATCAGATTAAGCATGATTCGAAGCCTTGCCTGTAGCGGAATTACAACTGCACATGGAAAATATGGAGGTGCTGTGGTGGGCAAATGCCCAGGCTTCAGTTGGGGCAAGAGAGGGCTGAAGAGTGTCCCCATGTGCTGTAGGTGTTGTGCGCAATCAGTGGCATTTCAAAATCAAGCAACCTGCCCAAGCAATTCATCCACCGTAGGTGTTAAACAGTGTCACGCTGTGTCCCTGTCTGGCATCCTGGCACCGGTGGTCCCCGTGTCAGGGCTCAGAGGTGGTCGTGGGAGAGGTGGTGAACACTGACTTGTGTTGAGCTGCAGCCGGTGCCGTTCACAATCGTCCTTGCAGCACAAATCTTCCTCCATCGGTTTTATAAACTGATGACCCAGGCTCATGTTGACTTCTGCACTCTCTGGGACTGATAGAAAAAAATCATGATAGCAACAAGAAATGGTAACGAGACGGGTCCATGGCCAAGACCCATCTCGTTTCAGGGGAAGGCAAAGCTGTATAGGCTGTAGTTACAGAGAAAGCATTATCTTTAATTCCCAGTCGAAAGAGAGGATGGGAAGAGTAGGGATGGGAACCCACCCACCGCAAAGAGAAGTGAAGGACTTGGGTCGGATTTCTCCCTGCCTGCAGCTTTGCCTCTGTGCCAGGCCCCCCCGGCTGGTGGGGTACGTAGTGAAAGGCAGGTGCCATATGGACGTGCCAATGGTTGCATCCACAGAAGGATTTAGATGCAATGTCCCACCTAAAAGCTTCCAAAAGCAGAGTCTTTAATGCTTTCGTTTTGCTTTCTTGGCCAGTACCTATGTTTAATTATTATGTGCAAAGCAGCAGAGCTGCTCCGAAGTGTTTTGAGTGTGCTCCTGTCCAGAATACCCTACACTGGGTGGGTAGAGTCTGGTGTGGGATGGAGGGGTTGCGTTGGGATCCCCCAAAGAGTGGTTTCAGTCACACTGTGCTTTTGAAGAAAAACGTTGGTGAGCTGGAAGGGCTCAGGACAGTGAATTATGATCTAAGGCAGAAGTTGCTCTGCATTGCATCAGAAGGTGTATGTCACGTACCTGCTGTGGAGCGGACCTTGAGTCCCGCTACAGTTGTGTATTTTTTACAACTTCACTTAGGTTGAGCGTTGCTTTTCCAAATCCTGTTCTTTAGCACCAAAACAACCTCACAGCATCTCCATGGCCACGGGAGGACACAGAGAGTCCCCAATCTTGCTTCTGCTGCAAAGTTGTTCCTTCTCCACCAAAGCTGTGCCACGCCGTGTCCCTTGTGCCTCTCCATGCAGTGGCACGAGATCGCTCGGGTGCATGGTTGGCCGGGTCAGGAAGCGGCTCTGGAGGAGGGCTGGGTCTGCAGAGAAGTAAATACCACTGCAGAAAGTTCCAGCGAGAGACATTGGCGTTTCCAGCAAGCCATCTAGTGGCTTCCTATTAAAATGGTTGCACACCTTCCAACTGGGAAGGCGAAGCTGGAGGGACGAGGGCTGCTCAGCACCGCAGTGGTGGCAGGGAACTGTGTGCAGGGTTTGGCCCTAACTGGGAAAAGGCCCTGCTGTAATAGCCTTCTTCTGGGTCACGGGGTGGTGGGGTGGTGGAAGGGCTGGGTTAGCTGCTGGGACTGCATCGTGGGTCTTCCCGAGAACAAACTTGATGGGTGATCCTACAGATAGACATCCAGATCTTCATTTCACTGGTGTGGGTTTGTTTACTGTCATGGTTTAACCCTGAATGGTAACCAGACCACGCAGCTGCCCACTCACCACCCCACTCTCTGGTGGAGAGAATCGGAGAGAGGGAGCTCACGGGTTGAGATAAAAACACTTCACCAGGACAGCAAAGGAAAAGACAAAAATATATTAATGATAATAATAAGGTGTAATGGTAATAAAATATATAAAATGAATGATACACAATTTCTCACCACCCGAGGACCGATCCAGCCCGTCCCAGCAGCAGCCAGGAGCAGGGATATTCCCCCGCAGCCATCCCAGAACAGCAAGTTCCAGAGAGAGCGAGCGAGGGAACAGACAGCCAAATAAATGAACAAACAGGCCCAAACAAAATAAAACAAAAAATAAGGGAACATGACCAGAATACGAACCAAACAAGGAACCAGAGCCAGGGGGCAATGGCCGACCCTCCCTCACACCGGCCATGCCGTCTGTGTTACGGAATACTCTCCTTGGCCAGTTTGGGTCAACTCTTCTGGCCGTGCTCTCCCAGGTTTTTGCACCTGCAAAACCTGGGAAACTGCAAAATGTCCTTGGTCGTTCAGCAGCAACCAACAACAGTGTACTATCACCATTTTTCATATAGGAAATCCAAAACACGGGAGCTGCTGAAAACAAAACTAGCTCCGTCCTGGCTGAAACCAGGACGGTTACCCTAGCTCAAAAATACATGAAGGTTGTAGGGATAATCAATGATTTAGAGCAGCTTCCTCTCCAGGAGACAGCAGTCAGAGAGGGAGAATGTAAAGTTTAGGGCTTTTTTGATAACATGAGAACTCAGGGTGTTTCACTTGGTGAAGTTTTGGGCAGAGGGTTAAAAGCAAACAGAAGAAAGTACTTTTTCACCGCCCAGTTCAGTTGTGGCACCCTTAGGCACAGCCTACAACAGGGACTGAATGTTTGACGGCTTCATAGAGGGGTTTGGAGAGACTGACCTGGAGCTGGGAAGCGTCCGTCGGTTGTCTAGGTAGATCCTGAGCTATCCTTGGCTGGTATTGGTATAAGCTGTTTTGAAGGACCTTTGGTGCTGGAGATTTCGCAATTAGGCAATCTCACTGCCCAACCTGTAGGCCGTAGTTTCTTCGTATCCAACCTCATTCACCTGTGCTGCAATTTAAACCTAGTACTGCAATCCCCAGGAGAGCAGCTTGTCCATGCCGGTCTTCACCTCTCAGGCGGGTGACAGGCTGGCTGGCGCAGTTTTTGTTTGCAATACGGCATTTTGACTGACGTTCAGCCTGTGATGCTTCCTGACCCCAGGCTCTTCCCTGCCTGGTACCGCACAGCGATTTGTTTCCTCCTGCACACGGATGTTTCCACCTACTTAATGCAGCTGGGTTTTTTTTCGACTTTTCTCCAGATCTCAATATTGTTTGATTTCTAATCCAGTTTTCTGGAGTGTTTTCGTTTCTCCTAGCTTAATACCTGCGTATCGAATACTTTATCACCTGTATCACCAATGACATACTGGGTAGTGTCATGGCCGGGACAGGTCTCCTTGCTCAGCACATCCTCCCAGTCTGACGGTGAATCACCAGTACCGACTCTCTCCATGTGGTTTTCTGATGAGTTGTGTGCCCACATGAGAGTTGTTTCGCTTGAGCATGTTTCTCCAGTGTGTTGCTGAGGAAGCCATGTGCGGCAGCACCTAATGAATATCAAGATATACGGCACTGACTGCTTCTCCAGCTATTCACAGGCCAGTTACTCTGTCGCAGAAGGAAATTAAATTGTTCTTGACAAATTGGTGTCGGCAGTCACTTATCATCTTGTTATCTTCTAAGTGCTTACAAATAGGTTGTTTCATTATTTGTTCCATCAATTTTCCTGGAGTTCGAGTTAAGTGGCCAGTTTGTAATTCCTTAGCTTTTCCTTTTGCATATTTTTTAAAGCTAAACCCATGTTTGCTTTTTTTCTGGTCTTTTAAAACCTCTCCTATCTGCTGTGAGCTAAGAAAGGAACAATAGCTCCGCGGCTCCTTCAGCTGAGCCCTTCCCTAAATACCTTTGGGGCAGCTTATCATGCCGGGCTGGGGGATGGACCAACACCCTGGTTTGGTTATTGCCTTCATTCTGAAATGCTTCTTCCCCTCGCGCTCTGTGGCTCTTGCCTATGTTAGCTCATTTGAATCTTGACCTTTTCCATTTTCTAACTGGTGCTTTTAAAAGGTTAGGTTTATCCACAAAGTGCTTTTGTGTAGTATTTTGTATAGTCTGCAATGATGATAAATTTGCACCAAATTGTGACTTTGGTTAACATGAGGACAACAGCAGTGGATCTACGTGGTGTAGAGGTGGATGTAATTCAGCTTTCTGAGTGATGTTTTGGGAGTGTCTGGTAGTTCTCGGTGCCCATTTCAGCACACCTTGCCGTGACCTGGGTTTTCAGAGTGTGATGGCCCCCTTGCCTGGGAGATGCTCATGCAGTGGTGTCACGCATGCAGGCATCCCTCTGGCATGTCGTATCTACCCTGACAGGGTCTGTTTCTTTCTTTATTAGCTCTTTTTGCCGATTTCTCAATTCTCTTCATTTTTTTTTTTTCTATTCCTTCAACAGGAATCATTAACCAATGGCAACAGGAATCCAAGGATAAAGTGATTTCCCTATTGTTAACCCACCTGCCTTTACTGAAGCCCGGAAACATCGAGGCAAAAGTCGAATACATGAAACTCTTGCCTAAAATCCTGGCCCACTCAATCGAACACAACCAACACATCGAGGAGAGCAGGCAGCTGCTGTCCTACGCCTTGATACACCCCGCCACCTCCTTAGAGGACAGGAGTGCCCTGGCCATGTGGCTCAACCACCTGGAGGACCGCACGTCGGGTGGCTTTGGCAGCCAGAGCAGAGGTCGGTCGGATTCGGTGGACTACGGGCAGACGCACTACTATCACCAAAGACAAAACTCCGACGACAAACTCAACGGATGGCAAAACTCTCGAGACTCGGGCATAAGCGTCAGCGCTTCCAGCTGGCAGGACAAAAACCTGGCGTGCGAGAACGGCCATCTGCCCCTTTATTCCTCCTCCTCCGTCCCCACAACCATCAACACCATCGGCACTAGCACAAGCACCAGTAAGTACCCACGGGAAGCGCTGGGGACAGCAGCCCACGGCCGCTCTTCACAGCACGGTCCCTTTCATCCCACTAGAAAATATTGCTTTGCCGTGGTTAGCAGAGGGGCTAGGTTCATCTGGGCCATAGAAAACTTTTTGTCCTCCTTACCTGCTTTTTTATTTCCTGCCTGACTTTTTTTATTTTCCTTTTTTGTTTTCCCCTGGTCGTGTGGGATTTTAAAGACCTGGAAGCTTTACAGGAGGGAAAAACAACCAAGATGTCAGAGCAAGGAAAGCGCATTATCAAAGGGAGCCCCTTTTATTTTATGTAGACCCATTTAGATTTGCAGTGCATGTTTCAAGAGTTCCTGAAGGAAGCTGAGAGCCGATGCTTCGTGTCCAAAAGTGAGCAGGGGAACTTGAAGCAAGTCCAAAAGTGACCTGGAGACTTGCTGGGAGGAAATGGGATCGGGGCCCCGAAGCACAGACATCGTTTTTTGGAAGCAGGGCTGGGATCCACAATCTACAGGGTGTATCTGAAAACCTTCCGTTGTATCTGCAGCGCGTAGAGGTGCGAAGCTGGTGGCGATCCGAGGGTTTAGATGCCCAGTCCTCGGTGTTTTCCGGAAGAGCTGGGTAGCTTTTCCCCTGTGGAGGCCCTGCCAGGCTTTGATGGTGGCGGTGGATGGTGCAAAGCCCAGCCCAAGGCTTGGACGCTCAGAGATGCTGCAGAGCTGTGGCTGGAGGTTTATCACTGGTTTTATGTGAAGATGTAGTGCAGCCATTACTGGTTTTTAAAGCAGCCGTTGATGCCTGTGAGCCATCCTGGGGAGAGGTGGAGCAAAGTATCTTCTCAGGGGGTTCAGGAGCTCCTCTGCCCACTTAGTCCCTCTGTGGAGAGCTGTCCCACCCAGCTGGCTGTCATCTTGGGTGACTGCCACCATCTCGCCCTTGGGGCGTTCAGGAGGTCTCTCTCCAAGACGCTTGGCATTTCCCTAGATATCAGGGATGCAGAGAGCGCTGCGGGGAGGAGAGGCTTCTTGCGTCAAGGGCGCTGCCTTCTCTATCAGCTTGTGGAAAGCCACAATTAAATAGCTGAAAGCTTTAAAATGGTCACTTAAGGCTTCTGGGTTTTTTCCTCTCCTGTAGTCAGTGCTTTATTTAGGTGGCGTTTCAAATCAATGATGATAAGAAATGCAGCTCTGGGTTTACGGCTGTAGCACCCTGGTCCCTGCCTCTCCAGTGTCTATCCTGGCAGGCAGCACTGCTCGCTCTGCCACGTGGGGATTTAGCGGGAGGGTCTCTGCTTCTCCACTGACCCTGAACATCATGCCCATCCCATCCTCTGTCTTTGAAGCCCCGGCTCCTGCTGCCATGGGATTGCGTGGGGCACAGCTTCTCCGAGAGCTGGGTCTCTGCACTGCGGAGGAGAGCTGTTTCAGGGTGACCAAGCTGCATAGGAAAGGCTTAACAAGGAGGCAGAGTGAGAAGAGTCAGGAATGTATTTGCAATTGGTCTGTTAAACATCTCCAGGGATTTTAGTTTGCGGGTCCCTCTTTATAGTTTTTGCATGCTTGGCGGTTCAAAGGCTTTGCCCACCGAGGAGGCAGTGGGAAGAGGTGGCTTCAGAAGGGATCTGCTTCCTCGCGTCGTGAGCTGGAAGCAGCGATGTCTGACGGGTGCAGCAGGTTAATCATTGGCAGTGGCTGAAGCTCCACAAAAAGCGCCAGATCTTGAAGGACGCTTTTCGAAAACCCCTTTGTGCTTCTTTGAGCCTTTTTGCATGCGCTTATCTCTTAGCAGAAGTCCCGACCCACCCCTTGCCCAACAGGTCCCCAAGTATTAGCACAAGGTGCCAACACCCAGGCAACAGCCAAATTACTCAGCAGTGCCCGAGCTGCCGCGCTGCTGAGGTTTTTCCTAAATTCTCCAGAATTAGGTGTGCGCAGCAGCGCAGGGCTGGGGCAGGAGCAGCTGTGGGTCTGCCAGCAGCCCTACATTTTATCCTGGTTTTTTCCTGGAAGACCACGGCCCTCCTCCCTCTCTGCTACGCGTTTTGCCGCAGCATCCCCTGCCATAAGTCCCGGCATGGCAGCCCTTGCCTGGTCCTGTCCTTCCTAGCATCCCACAGTATCTGCTTTTCGTGGTGCCGGGGCAGCTCACCCGCATCATCTTGCTCCGAGCTGCAAGGTTTATAGAGTCCATATTCAGGGAACCTTTTCCCCAAGCATCGCAGTGGGGTCAGCACATATTTCTAAGGCTGAGTAGCTTTGCAGAAGCATCTGAATGCATCTTCAACCACATTAGTCCTAAATATTAAGCTGTTGCAGCTCCTGCTAATGGATTTTGGTGGCAGCATATTCAGACAACCTGTGGGCTGAGCTGGAGACGACCCGACCACGCATCATGTGTTAGTTCATAAGCTTCCTTAATGCAATATTTGCTTGGACACAAGCACAGTAAGTCCACAGACAGATGCTAAAAAATAAACACAGCTGTCAGCCTTTGTCCCAGCCCCTTGAGTCAATCAATAGTCTATTAATCTTTTATTCCAAAGCAAAGCCCTCAAACCGTTACTGTTTGTTTAGGTTTTAGTGTTATTATTTTTAAATTCTCCCTCTTACTTGGAGGTGTTTATCTGGGCAGGGGCTTAATCCAGCAACACCCTGCAGGGCACAGCCTTCCCCGACCCGTCCCCACAAAGGCACTGCCTGTTCCTGATGCCGAAATGAGGCAAAGTCGTTCCCGGAGGAGTAACGTGGTGATCTTGCCCGAGGTACTTTCGTCTGGTTTTGTGGCATAATTAGTTGTAATGCTATTACAGCATAGGGTTTAAATATGAGTAGTTGAAGCTCACGTGAGGATTTGCTTTGTGCTCGCCTTGTCTTTGATTCGACCTAGACCCAGGCTTTGAGACTTGGTTTAGGTTTGGTTCATCTCTAGCTCTCTCTTAGCGCTGGCTGGTGTGAGCCAAGGCTTGAGGAGATGTTGCGGGAGTTCTTCAGCCTTTGCAGGGCAAGTCTGAAGCACTCTGAGTCACTCTAGTGATGGTGATCCAGGAGCGGAACCAGCGTTATAAGTGATGGGTTTGGGACTGGAGCGATCTGAGGGTACGGACTCACCCGAAGCGATGGCGGTTCATGCCCCTCTGCTGCATCACCGCAATGGCCTCTCTCTGCTTTCTCAGCCCATCCCGCAGAGCTTGACCTGTAACTATAAACCCAACTTTAGTGTGCCAGCAGTAAAGGTAGCCCCGGTGCGGCTGGGGGCCAGAGCTGCTCCAGGCGTGGTGGGACGGGGGGAAGCCCAGAGCCCCGGCTCTGCGGCCGAGTCAGGCGGCAGTTGCAAAACGCCCAGGTTGCACAACGCCTTTGCAGTGGAGACAGGGCCTGGGAACTCTGAAAGGACAGAAAAAGGCAGCTGGCTTTCGAAGCTGCAGACCAAGACCTTCTTGCTTGGGGGCTCCGGCTCCTTCCTTTCCCTTCTGTAATTGTTTCCACCTGACCATGATCTGATGGCATATGGGTTTCCCTTGTCAAATGGAAGCAGAGTGTAGCTTAACCCTGTGTTTTCTGCCTGCTTGGAGGGAAATATGTGCAGAGGAGAAGGAGAGTCTGCTGTTAAATACGCTTGTCCAGTGCTGAGAAGGTGGGGTGCAGGTACACTGGTCTGAATCGGACTGTCAGATCTGTGAGCAAGAAAAGAGAGAAGCACAAGGTTTGGAGGGGGGCAATAGTGAGCCTGTTGAACCACAGCTAAAGAGGCAAGGATTTGGTTCCCGGCTCTGACATGCATCTGCTGGACAGGTGTCTTGGTCCTCTGCTCCCAGTATATACCTGGGGATAACAGTATTTCTTCTTTTATCAATGTATAGTGAGGTGGTTCTATGTTCTCACCTCTGGTGTAGTGCCAGGGCACTTAAACTCCCCATGGAGAGCAGGATCCCAGGGGCAAGTCTCTGGACAGGGGTGGAAGGTCTTAGTTTTACCACAGGAGCAGCAGTAATTTGCCCCAAACATTTGAATTAAGAGCCAGACGTTGCAGGCTCTTTCTGGCAGAGGAACAAGGTCCTCCCTATGCCGGTGCCTGCCCAGAAGAAGAGGCAGCTCAGTGCCAAGTGCAGCCAAGGTGAGTGTCTCCAGTTGGCAGCCTGCCTGGGGTCAGGAGCTCTGCCCAGCCTCTGTATGGCACGTTGGGGTCTCTGGTGGGGAATGGCCCCGGAGAAGGTAGGCAGCGCTTGGTCTTACTGGAGCCTTGTGTGTCCGGGAGCCTGTCTCCCGTCTGTCCTTCCAAAAGGAGGAGGAAGTCTGGTAATGGTTGTATCAGCGCATGGCTGGTGGTGCCCCCAGTCTTGCCCTTGGGTGAGCACCCGATGTCTCCCTGGTATGTGCACCCTGTGGCACCGATGCCTGGAGGCATGGTGGGGTGGCAGCAGGGGACGGGGTGATGGTGTCCAGCATGGGTCAGTGATGGACAGATATGGTCAGAGACCTGGCAGAGCAGAAATCGCAGGCGTTGGGACTGTGTTCGTGCAGGAGAGATGTTGCAAAGTCTTTGGTATTTCAGTGTCACCGTGCTGCCTGGATTCCCCGGTGAGTGAACAGAGAGGTCCTCGGACCAGCAAAGCTGTCTGCCAGTCTGCAGCCACCCTTCTGCTTCTGAAGAAATGGGAAAGGTGCCGGGTGCTCAGACCTGCTACCCCCTTCCTGTGGGAGTCTCTGCCAGAAAACTGATGTTTCTCTCCAAGAAGAGAAGGCGAGCGAGCAGTGCAATGCATGAGAAATACTCACCTATATAACCTCCTTGCCCTGAAAAAAACCCAAACTCTTGTCCTAGAGCTGAAGAGAAGGAATGAATCAACATACTTCCTTCCATGCATGCCCAGATTCATGTCTCTCCCCTTCTACCTGCCAGCTCTCGAGAAATGCTGATGTTTTGGTGATGCTCAGGCGGCACCAGCAAGTCGTACTGGTGGGCAGACTCCCTGTACCACAAGAAATGTAGAGGTACTGGTGGTAGGAGCTGGGCACCCTGCAGAGGGAAGGACTGTCCCATGGACTCTTATGTGACGATCCCACCAGGAGTGGCTTGCTCTGGGGCTTGTGGAGACCCTGCCCTCCTGGGAAGGGCTTTCTGTCGTGTTGCTCTTTCTTAGAGAGATTCAGTCCCAACTGTTGCCGGGCAGGCAGATCTGCAGCTACTAAGCTCTGTGTCGGCATGCGTGTGCGTGACGTGGCTGGCTGAATTTTGCCTACATTTGCCCCAGTTATGGACTCCCCGGGGAGAGAGCAGATGAACAAGATGGTGGAGCTCTTCCCCAGGTCATCAGGGAGTTGAGGTGGAAGAAATGACGCCAAGAAAGCACTTGTGAACGGAGTGTGGGTTTCCTGCCTCCTCCTCCTCTACGGTCTTGTGCAATAGCTCACGGCCTACCACTGGAGATGACCTTGTCATCGTACCAAACTGGGCTTGATAATGGGATGGGATCTGCATGTTTTAACCCACAGGACCACCCTGATTTGAGCTGGCAGCTTGCAGGTACAACGCCTTCCTCCGTGTAGATTTCCTACACCACCTGAAGGGGATTGTGTGTCCTCAGCGTATGTTTGAGTTACGCAGGGCGAGACGTTTCCTCCCATGCAATTAGCAAAACACCCCGTTTTGCTTGCTCAGAAATAAAGAATGTGAAAGTCTGAATAAGGTTACAACAGTGAAGCAAACAAACGTTCTGTTCTTGCCAGGGCGGGGGGATTAGTTTTGTACTCAGGAATTGCCTTCAGAAACTTGTTCCTCAGTGGGCCGTGCTGTGTACTGAGACTTAGCACCCTGGCACTCATCCTGCCAGGTGGGGACACCTCTGGTATTTGCTTTTTTTCCTCTTTCACTGATGGACTGAGAAAAACTCAGTTGGCCTGTATTACACTTGAGCTTTTCAGCCGTGGTAGAGGAGGGCATCTGTTGTCTTGCTCATGCCCTCTAGTGTTGCATGTAACCACCGGAGAACATTTCTAGGAGTCACCCACTTTACCAGGGTCCCATCACTACAGTTTCTTGCTAATTCTGTAGCTTAAAAACAGAGTCCTTGTACAAAACAGTAACGTGGGAGCAGAGTTGTTTTCTCAAATCCACTCAGAGCGGAGACAGCATCTTTTGCTCCACCTCCGAACAGCAAATACAGGTTTCCTGGCCCCTCTATAAATTCAAAGTACTTCATCCCTGGGAGACAGCTCTGCAAACCATCACTCAGCAAGGAAAGAGATGAACAGTCCCCTGCCCTCATCCTGGAAGCAATCAAACATTGGAGATGGTAGTGATGGTGGAGGACAAGAGTGCTGGCCTTTTGAGATGTCAGCAGTGCTGGGGGGAATCTACTACTGCTCTTGAGTGGTCCTGGCAGAGCTGTGTTCTATAGCCAGTGTCCCTTTCTGATGTTGAGGCCACTCCATTTGCCGTGTCCCTCACCCTCTGGTTAGCTGGGAAGTGTCCAAAAGCAAACAGAGCAAGCTCTGCCCATTCTCCATGAGCTGGTCTGCTGGCCAGGAGGTTTTTAGTTGATGGACCAGCTACATGTGCTCATCCCACCAGCTCCCATGCTGCCCGGACATGGTCTCCAAGCAGGGCGGCCAGGTGAGCCATCCTGCCTCGGGACCACGGCAGCCCCCGAGGTGGTTGTCAGCTGGTTGGGTGCAGGGAGGGAGACTGCTCCCCCCGGGACTGTGGGATCCGGGTGTGCAGCAGCAAGAGACGGGCCGGGAAGATGGGTTTGTCTGAACGGAAGAGATCAGGGCAGCCCCATCTCTGCCGTGCACTTGCTCACAAGGGCTGAAGGTGAAGATGCTTGAAGACGCTTTGGGCAGGAAATTGGTCTGGCCCTACCTTCTGGTCTATCATCTTTCAGCATCCGTGTCGCTGTGTTTGGTGTTTCCTAACTCAGTATATTGAAGTGTCTTGTACTTGAGCAACAGTCAGAACCTGTTCTACCCTTGAGACTTCAGTTTAGCTTCCCATTCCTCCTTTGAGCCTGTTTTGGCACGTTCCCTTCACCTCTTTTCTCCTGGAGAGTCTCTCTTCTCTCTGTGTCTTTGGCCAAAAAGGGGGTGGCCAAGAAAGGGCAACACGGTGCTGAGGTCCCACCTGCAATGCGTCTCCACGGGGATCTTAGACTGTCATTGAAGCTAATCAGCCTACCTGTTGCCTTCCCAAAGACCACGCTCTGCACTGGAAGGAAAGAAGAGGGGACTTAAACGGTGGCACAGTAACCCATCGACCCTTGCTGAATGCTTGGCTTTGGACGTTGTCCCCAGGCCACTGCCAGGGAGGGTGGGTCTCCTGTTTCTGTTCAGCTGGGATTTGCTGTTCAGAGCTAGTATTGCTCGTTGGGGATGCTCAGCCTCGCAGCCTTCGGGGCAAAAAAAGATGTTTCTTGCCTGCAGTGGATGGCTGTGGGGGGATGCAGATGGCTTTGGGGGGGATGTGGATGGCTGTTGGGGAAAGCGGTTGGCTGTGAGGGGATGCAGAAGGCTCTGGGGGAGAAGCAGATGGTTTTGGGAAGATGTGGATGGCTTGGGGGGATGTGGTTGGCT
>JMFS01065093.1:0-41461 GCA_000699545.1 Podiceps cristatus
CATCAATGCTTATAAATATCTCAAGGGTGGTTGTGAAAAGGATGGGGCCAGACTCTTTTCAGTGGTGGCCAATGGCAGGACAAAGGGCAACGGGCACAAACTGGAACATGGGAGGTTCTGTCTGAACATGAGGAAAAACGTCTTTATCGTGAGGGTGACCAGGCACTGAACAGGCTGCCCAGAGAGTGGGGTCTCCTGCTCTGGAGATATTCAAAACCCCCTTGGTTGCAGTCCTGTGCAACCTGCTCTGTGCAACTTTGCTCTAGCAGAGAGGTTGGACTAGATCATTGCCAGAGGTCCCTTCCAACCCCTGCCATTCTGTGTGATTCTGAAATAGTGCTGTTTTAACCTTTCTTTCTTTTTATATGATCTCTCACTTTAATATGAATTACATAAGCATTTTTTTTTGTAAGCATAAAGCTAAAAAAGCTATAAGCGTTTCAGAAATTACACTATATTATAAAAGTACACAAATGGTCTTAAGTAATGAATCCTGAGGATTGTGAGTCATGCCATGCTACCCTGTTATTTACACTGAAGTGCTAACTTGTAGAAAGGAACATACATTTTATTTAAAAATATGACAAGTTGAATTCTCTTTCACTCATTCTAGAAGTGTCTCAAATTGCTGCAGAGGGGCAATCTTAGAAAAGCACACCATGTAGCATGGAATATATCAAATAAGGAATTAACAGCTCTTATTAGTTCCCTTGCCAGCAGAGCAAATTAAGATAATTGAGCTCAAAGTATCCATGCAGTCCAAACGCCATCATTCTCCTGTGGCCAGGCAACAAACTCCAATACAATTTTATGCCAAAATAGATATAAATTTTGAGTCTGAACCGATATGCTCAACAAAAGTCAATGGAGAAAGTGGACAATGCACCATCCTTCAACACAGTCAGTAATACCTAGCAAATGACAATAGTTATCAAATGGTAATCATAGAATGGTTTGGGTTGGAAGGGACCTTAAAGATCATCTAGTTCTGACCCCCTTGCTATGGGCATGGATAATGAGTTTGCCCAAATATTCAAGTGGTGTTCCCTTTCTGTAAACTCTAAGGCTATTTTTAAAATTTTCTCAAAATTGGTTTACTACGTAACCTCTACCTTCCTTATCCTCTCCAGGCTTCAACAAATGTGGTATGTTTATTTCCACAAACATTGATTCAGATTAAATATAAACGCCTTTCTGCTACACTTGCATCATGTTTATGACCATTTTCTGCGCACATTCAAGCAATTGAACTTCGCTTGCATAAGTGCCAGCAAGATCTAATCAATTCTCATTAAAGTCAGTGATAGTCTTTCAGCTGCCAGTCTCACATCAAGATAAATTGAAATATACACGCTCAAGTATTTTCACTAAGAGTGATAAAGCTATGTGGAAAAGGAGAACTGTTGAGTTAACGAAGGAGACAAGATTCTTCTAAAACTTTTAAGAGCTGTATTGAGGAAATTACAATTCTGCACAGGTACATAAAAATCTTTTTCAGCTATGTCTATATTTGTGCCTTTCAGTGTGTTGAAGACATAAAGCAACTTATATCAAAGACAAATTGCCAGCTTCTACATCAGATGTATCATTTTATCATGGTTCTGAGAAAATGTTCCCAAAAGCCATGTGAGAGAGAAAAATCAAGATGGACATTTCACAACAAGGACAGAACAACAGTTGATTTAAATTAAACAGAAACTTGTGAAATGGCAACATCATTTCCATACAAAACGTAACACAGAATCATAGAATGGATGAAGTTGGAAGGGACCTCTAAAGATCATCTAATCCAACCCCCCTGCTGAAGCAGGTTCACTTAGAGCAGGTTTCACAGGACTGTGTCCAGGTGAGTTTTGAGTATCTCCAGAGAAGGAGACCCCACAGCCTCTCTGGGCAGCCTGTGCCAGGGCTCTGTCACCCTCACAGGAAAGAAGTTTTTCCTCATGTTCAGATGGAACTTCCTGTGTTCCAGCTTGTGTCTATTGCCTCTTCTCCTACCACTAGCCTCCACTGAAAAGAGTTTGGCACCATCCTCTTGACACCCACCTTTCAGATATTCGTGTACATTGATTATGTCCCCTTTCAGTCTTCTCTTCCCCAGGCTGAACAGCCCCAGCTCCCTCAGCCTTTCCCCACAGGAGAGATGCTCCAGTCCCCTCATCATCTTTGTAGCCCTCCGTTGGACTCTCTCCAGTAGTTCCCTCATCTTTCTTGAACTGGGGAGCCCAGAACTGGACACAGCACTCCAAGTGGAGCCTCACTAGGACAGAGTAGAGAGGGAGGATAACCTGCCTTGACCTGCTGGCAACAATCTTTCTCATGCGCCCCAGGATGCTGTTGGCTTACCTACCTGCAAGAACACATTTCTGGCTCCTGGTTAACCTGTGGTCCACCAGGACTCCCAGGTCCTTCTCTGCAGAGCTGCTTTCCAGGAAGTCAACCCCTAACCTGTATTGGTGCATGGGGTTATTCCTCCCTAGTTGCAGGACTCTGCACTTGCCTTTGTTGAACTTCATGAAGTTGTTCTCCACCCAGCACTCTAGCCTGTCCAGGTCCCTCTGAATGGCAGCACAGCCTTCTGGTGTTTCAGCCAGTCCTCCCACATTTTCTCTTATCTTCCTTTTGCTACTGATGTATTTGAAGAAGCCCTTCTTGTCCTTGACATCTCTAGCCAGATTTAATTCCAAATGGATCTCAGCCTTCCTCAACACATCCCTGCACATTCTGCAACATTCCTATATTCCTTCCAAGTGTCCTGTCCCTTTATCCACATTCTGTATACTTCTTAGGTTTGAGTTTTGCCAGGAGCTCCTTGCTCATCCGTGTAGGTGTCCCACCCCCTTTGCCCGACTTCTTACTCATAGGTATGCACTTACCTTGAGCTTGGAGGAAGTGATACTTGCATATTAACCAGCTCTCTTGGACTCCTCCTTTCTTCTAGGCCCATAACCTATGGGATTCCTCCAAGAAGGTCCCTGAAGAGGTCCAAGTTTACTCTCCTGAAGTCTAGGGTTGTGATCCTACTTATTGCCCTGCTTCCTCCTCTGAGGATCCTGAACTCCACCATCTCATGATTACTCCAAGAATGCCCCAAAACTTCACATCCCCAAGCAGTCCTCCTTTGTTTGTTAGTACAAGGTCCAGCAGCACACCTCTCCTCATTGGTTCCTCCACCACTTGTGTCAAAACGTTATTATCAATGCTCTGCAGGAGTCTCCTGGACTCTTTGGGCCTAGCTGTGTTGTCTTTCCAGCAGACATCAGGGTAGCTGAAGTCTCCCATGAGAACCAGGGCCTATGATTGTGAGGCTGCTTCCAGCTGCCTGTAGAAGGCCTCATCAACTTCCTCTTCCTGATCAGATAGCCTGTAGTAAACACCCACAACAGTGTCACCCATGTTAATCTGCACTTTAATCCTTACCCATAGGACATCAACTCGCTCTTCATTCACCCCTAGGCAGGCCTTGATACATTCCAGCTGCTCTCTTGCATAAAAATCAACTCCACCACCTCACCCTCCTGGTCTGTCTTTCCTAAAAAGCATGTAGCGACCCATGACAGCATGCCAGTCATGTGAGCTATCCCACCATGTCTCTCTAATTGCAATGAGATCATGGCCTTGCCACTGCACACAGATCTCTAATTCTTTCTATTTATTCCCCATGCTGCGTGCATTGATCTACAGGCATTTCAGGAAGGTAACTGAGTACACAGGTTTCCCAGGAGGTGTGCAAGAGGATCCTCCATAGTCGTGTCCTGTATGCACTTCCCCAGTTGCATGTGACTACGTTGTCTCCTTAAAATGAGTGTGGGCTCAAAACTTCTCTGTTTATATTCATCATATTTATGTTATAAGGTTAAATATAGTTTTGCTATATCCTGCAAAATTAAAAGGTGTGAAAGTGTAATTATAACATTAACACTAGTGCTCTAAAAGAGCACTTTCAGAATAGTGATTGGTAGAATTATCATACTAATTAGTGGCTAATATCTGAACTTTAACTTCTCAGAGCCCAACAGGGCAGTGATCCTCTTTTTGAAGGGAAAGGGGAAATATAGTCTGTAGAAACATAATTGTCTATAGAATTTATTCTGCAGTAGTGTCAAAAAGAGAGGGATGGGAGAATAAAGAAGAGCAGTGAGAGATGGGAACAGAGCTGTTTTTTCCGTAAATTTATTATATAATCATACCGCAATTTGATATAAAGTAGCATATGGCATAAAACCATGTGCTACAGATGGAGTCCACAGCTACACAGACATCTGGCACCCAGATATTTGATTTTGTGTCTGCCAAGATGCAGGGGTTTTTCAGTTTATTCACCCACTAATTCTTCACAGCAATGTCGACATTTTATTTACGGTTTTCTTCCGCACACTAATATAACTTTTTTTTTTTTCACCCTACTTTATGTAGACTTCTTGTGGTGGATTGGCCCTAGGTGGCAGCTAGACTCCCACTCAGCCACTCTCTATCCTACCTCAGTGGGATAGGGGATGGTATAGGAAGAACAGGATTGAGAAAAATCATGGATAGAAATAAAGGCAAGAAGATTTCTTACCAATTACCATTGCAGGCAAACCAAATTGGATTTGGGGAAAATTAATTTAATTTACTGCCAATTAATACATATATATGTATTTAATTACATTTTCAGGTATTGGGAAACAAAAACAAAACAGGAAAAGAAACAAACATTTACACACTTAGGGAAAACACTTTTTCTCTCCCTTTCTCAAGCTCAACTTCACTCCAAACTGCTCTCCTCCCTTTCGTTATTGCCACAGGTTACACTGAGCCCCCTCCATGAGGCAAGGGGGGGTGCAGGGGTGTTGTGGTTCCTCTCCACGCTCTTTCCTTCTCCCTTCTTTCATCTCCTAATCCTCCAGCCTTGGTGTTCTTTGCTGCTTCTCAGTCTTTTCCCTTCCTCTCTCCCACTGTGTGTTTTTTCCCTGCCCTTTCTTAAATTTACTTTCCCCGAGGTGCTACTATCTTCACTGACAGGCTCAGCTGTGTCCTGTGGTGGGTCCATTGGAGGCAGCTGGGAGTAGCTGTGTCCAACTGAGGGCAGCCCCATGCATCTTCCCACAAAGGCCACCCCTGCAGCCCACCCCCACCCGTCTGCCAACGCTTTGACACCTGCACCTAGTGCACTTCTATATTCTGCAAAATGGGAGATGTGTTGTGAAGTTTGTTTTGATCTGTTTGAATGGCTGTTGGGTTTTTTTCTCAAAGACAATTATTTTGAAGAAATAGGTCAGCAAGAAAACATTTTGCTATGGTTTATATTAAAAAAAAAAAAGATTAAACATATTTTTAACTGAAGTTGGAAATACCTATGACTTTTGTGGCCTAATTTCACAGTCTCATACCATACCATTGGAAAAATTCTACCACTCTCTATGATTATCTTTATAGCTGTTGCATTATATTATATTATATTGCAGTATTATAACAGAGGAGCAAAATTCCCTGCCATGGATTTCACTAAAAAGCTTTCAGAAATATTTTACATGTGGCATGTGGCATCTAAAGTTTCATTTTGCATGTGGCATCTAAAGTTTCAAATTGCTCACCGTGTTAATGAAAAAAAGGCATGCAGAGTTCTAAACTGGT
Source organism: Podiceps cristatus (assembly GCA_000699545.1). Lineage (NCBI taxonomy): Eukaryota > Metazoa > Chordata > Aves > Podicipediformes > Podicipedidae > Podiceps > Podiceps cristatus. Next base: position 5,617 of record JMFS01065093.1, read on the forward strand.
CTGAATGTTGTTGACAATTGAGGCATCATTTACCATATTCCCATGGCATCTAGTAGAGCTGTTACGAAACACTGAAGCCAGGTCTAACTTCTTCCCCCATACGCATAAATGTATGAAGCTGCACAGAGCTGTATAGATCCTGCTGGGTGATCTAAGATGACAGAAAGCATTACCCAGTGTACTAGTTTGGGCTTGAATAGAGTTAAATTTCTTCATTGTAGCTAGTATGGTGCTATGTTTTGGATTTGTGATGAAAACAGTGTTGATATCACAGAGATGTCTTAGCTATGGCTGAGCGGTGTTTACACAGCATCAAAGCCTTTTCTGCCCCTCAGACTGCTCTGCCAGCAAGGAGGCTGGGGGTGCATAAGGAGCTGGGAGGGCGACATAGCCAGGACAGCTGACCCCAACTGACCCAAGGGGTATTCCACACGATATGATGTCATGCTCTGCAATAAAAGCTTGGGGAAGAGGGAGGAAAGGGGGATGTTCATAGTTATGGCATTTGTCTTTCCAAGTAACTGTTATGGGATTCCTGTCGATGGGATGCAGTGAATGAATTCCTTATTTTTCATTGCTTGCACATGCAGATTTTACTTTCCATATTAATCTCATCCCACAAGTTTTCCTGCTTTTACCCTTCCAATTCTCTCTGTGCTGTGGGGGTGTAAGCGAGCGGCTGTGGGGTGGTTTAGCTACTGACCAGGGTTAAACCACGACACCTAGTGAAAAAATTAAGGAGAATTCTGGACCACACTGAACAACAGAGATGTTTTCTTTAGGACAAAATATCTTCAGAGAAGCTATAATATCTGAAAATATGTTTGACTTTGCCCAGAGCACACTCTCTGCCTTGCCCAGGTTTGTGTTTTGCCAAACTGTTCATCATCCATAAAGTGATTGCATTTATCCTTGGGCTTGGCTGTAAGATCGTGGCTCTGTCTATCTCGTGAAGATGTCATCTGCTTTTTACTGGCACTGGAGCCAGTGGCCTGGCACCCTGACATAGATGGTGCATTCAGAAAACGGAGCAGAGTGTTCAGTCCTGGAGCGCAAGGCTTGGGACAGACAGACATCTGTCAGGCAGCGCCAGAGCAAGCAGGTGTCCACCCTGCCTCCAGGACAATGGTTTGCCTCCTGTCTCATATAGTAGTGGAGGTTCCTCTTCTGGAGCGCCGCCTCATTCAGTAACATTTCAGCAGCATTTCTATTTCACAAGTGTCTTTCATGAGCCAAAAAAGGCACTTTTTTTTTGTGGATTATGTCCTTGATGTACAAGGCAAGATATCAGCTCTAATACGAGGACGGTTTTACCAGTAAGATCAAAGACAAACTGTCAGGCATGTGAAGAAATAGTTTAAGACATGTATTTTTTAGACAATATATTTTTTATTACTTCTTCAAGTGCAATCAATATTGTATTGGCATTTCCCCCAATAATAAGCCAAAAATATTTAAATTTTAAGATTTTTTTTTTGTCTTCAGGGTTGTAAGTCATTGTCTTACAGTAGTTTAGTCACTGGTGGATTTTCTCGGAACTCATTTGCATTAATTTGTCTTGTCTGATGTGACTCTTTTGAATATTATATTTTTCAACAAGGCAAATGTGGATTTGATATCCTTTCTTGCAGAAATAAAGTGAATTTGTTGCAACAAGATGATTACTGCTAATTCAGATGTTACCCCTTACAATTTTTTTAGCTCTTTCTCCCTAACATATACGTCAAAACATGCACAAAAGAACAGGAATAACTGAAGGCTCCATAAAAAAATTTAAGATGAGGAACTACTGGAGAGAGCGCAGCAGAGGCTACAAAAATATTGAGGTGACTGGAACATCTGTCCTATGGGGAAGGGCTGAGGGAGCTGGGGCTGTTTAGCCTGGAGAAGACTGAGAGGGGACCTTATCAACGCTTATCAAAATCTCAAGGGTGGGTGTCAAGAGGATGGGGCCAGACTCTTTTCAGTGGTGCCCAGCGACAGGACAGGGGGCAACGGGCACAAGCTGGAACACAGGAAGTTGCATCTAAACATGAGGAAAAACTCCTTTCCTGTGAGGGTGACAGAGCCCTGGCACAGGCTGCCCAGAGAGGCTGTGGGGTCTCCTGGTCTGGAGATACTCAAAACCCACCTGGACACGTTCCTGTGCAACCTGCTCTGGGTGACCCTGATCTGGCAGGGGGTTCGACTAGGTGATCTCCAGAGGTCCCTTCCAACCCCTGCCATTCCGTGATTCTGTGTGATTCTGTAGAAATGACATTCATTTTTTACCACAAATCTCTAAGTATTCATGTAGCCATGTAACCTTTATCTAATTCTAAAGGTTGCCCAGTGCTTGCTTTCATAAGATCTTGCATCCATTTGGCTACATCTTTACTAGATGTGAGGATGACATTTTCCATATCATGGATATATGTGATTATGTTGGGGTTTATACATAAAATTCCAGGAAAAACAGTTCATCCACTTCAACCAGAATGAATGTATTTTTTTGTGCATATAAAAAATAACGCTCATACTAAGAACTAAATAAGCATAGGCTGTTATGAAATAAAACATAACAAGTTACAATGTAATCAAAGGCTGTACCTTTAATTTGCTTGCATCAGTGGGAAGAAACTGAGAATTAGAAATCTGCCACTTGCTAGGCTTTGGGCATTTGACAGTACAACTTTAAAAATCTTTTACTGTTTGTTTCTATATGAATGCGTGTGTTTATTTAAAATTACATATTAGTTTTATCTCAGACCTTGCTAATTTAAAGCACATCTACATTTTCACATTTTTACTGTATGTATGTCTTGTTACTATAATTAGTTTACTGTTTGATTTTGCAGGTGTTAATCTCTTAACTGTTCAAGTAGTAAGTTAACGGAGCAACACAATGTGCAGCTAGGAATTAAAGAAGTGTCTTCAGTAGTACGACTGCCTTAAGCTGTTTAGAGAACTTCCCCCGTGGCTGGTTCAGATGAATGTGCATAATTAACATGAATCTCCAGTGGCAATGCAGATGACAAATGGATGATTATGCAGTGAAAAACTCTGCCTTTATGTTACCAAGACCTGCTGTTGTGATTGTTATTTTTTTTTTCTTCTCTATCTCTCGCTTTGGGGTATTTTAAAAATAACAAAAAGATTCTTGCTCACAAAATAATAACAAGTCAGTGAGTACTATATTAGGCTTATCATTAAATTCAGAGCCTCCATGAATAAGGAGTCCTGGCTAATGAAATAGAAAGTGAAAGATCAATACCACTCAAGTAAATACAATACAGGATCCAATCTACCACTACTGAGGTGTTGATGGCAAAAATTCATTTTTTCACAGTGCTTGCAGAATTGGGATGATTGCAAGCCGTCCATACAAATGTTCTGTAAAATAAGGGCATGGCAACCTATGTGACACCATAAGCAATGCTGAGATTTTTCTTGTCAAATACCTAATTAAAGCAGTAACTGAATCCAAGTCAACTAATCAAAATATGTGAAAGCCACATTTACGTCACAATCATTAAATTCTGTAACAAGGACAGGGTTTTGGATCATGTCATGTAAATTAACACTTCCATGGAGGGCACTTTGGTGGCAGAAGCTTTACCTAAGTATTACTTAATATTGTGCTAAGGAAGGTCATAAAACAGAGCTCAAGAAAGCAACACAGTTTTAGGAATTCAGGAACAGCTGACAAAGACCCATCCTAGTGTAACAGTCCAGATTTGTCTTACATAATGTACACTGCAGAGTACTGATCAACATAAACTCCTGTGCCAAACTGAATATTTCAATAAAATGTTTGGCCATTAGAAAGAAAATAATTGAAAATACTCCGATCTATGTTAAGAAGCTGCGCTTTGGAGCTATAAAAGGAGAGATAAAAAATAGCACTATCCAATAGGCCATTTTTTTAGCTCCATTTCTTAAGAAGTATTTAAGTTCTCGCATCTACTGTATGTACTCTGTGTTGAGCTTATGTGAGCTTTTAAGGAAAGTTTGATTTTTCATGGGTTCACACCTATGAAGACCATCCTCCAAAATCCCACATAACATACTGCAGGCTGTATGAGGGTTTTTTTCTAAAGGAAACCCCTAACTTGCTTGGGCAACAGTTTCTCTTTTGGAAACAGAGATTTTGATATACAGACCTCATGGTCTGTCCTTAAATAATTTTATTCCAAAGGTTAATTCTTCTTACTGTGGATTGTGCCTTATTTCCTTTTTGAATAATCCAACTTTCACTTCTAGCCAGTGGATTTTATTGGATTTGTTTTGCTAGGATGGTAGACCCTCTGGTATCGTCTTTTTCTCCCCTGATGGAAAAAGAGATGACCAGACTGTGGTTTTATATTATTCAGCACTGTAACCTCATTGTTGATTCTGTAGGTTAAGCATTCAGGCTTCCTATTCACGCCTTCTCTGCTAAAAATCCTACTAATTAGGGCACGTTCATTGGAGATGTGAGTTTGAAACTACTCCGGCAGAAAAGGAAGTCTGAACTCGGGCCTCCTACTTTCCTCAGAAAATGTTCTGTCACAAGACATTTTAGAAAATACTCCCACAGCCTCCTCTTCTCCCTGTGCTTTTTAGGAAAGTAGCAACTGAAACTCCACTGCCTTAAAGCTTAATTCTGTCAGTTTGTCTGAGAATACCATCTCGGCAGAGGTTTCCCAGGGGACTGAAGTAAAACACTGAAATTCAACATGCTGACTGGGCCTAGACATGAGATAGCCACCAAGCCACTTGAAACCAGGGCAATTTGAAAGATTCATAATGATGGAGTTCTGGTCACATGAGGAGCATAAAGACAGTAAAGACTTCCTATAAAGTATGGGCTGCCCTTACATGGTAGCTAAGTGAGATTTTTCAGAATGACTGTTTTACCTCAGTGGGTGTTATCACTTCAGAACTTTTAATCCTTTTAGATCTGGCCTTTAAAATACAACAGAGTAAATGGAGTAGATTAATGACCAAATAGAGTACTCTACAAATATATAATGATAAGCTGATGAAAGAGTTTTGTCCACTAAATGAGCAATAATACTCTGTTTATTCAGAAAGCCAACATATTTAAAATATTGCAACATCTATAGGTTACCATTGTCAGAACAAATTCAAGCAATTGCTTTTCTGCTTCGAATAAGGAGGGCCGAGCAGCTACATGGCTGCAGCCACATCACTTAACACAGGAGGACACACTGCAGCAGCCAGCATTATTAGAGGACCCTTCCTCCTTGTAGCTTTATGTTCTTCCCACCCTTCTTTAGCAAATCTCTGCTCAGCAGAGTCGAGGGACAATGGCCCCAAAAAAATCTGTGAGAAGACTTGTAACAAATTAATTCCTCATGACCACTACAGTTCGAATTAGGATGTTCCACTGTAAATTTTTGACACTGCAAGTCCTAGTCACAGCCTAAGGCCTAACCATGTACAGATTTAACAAGGACTTTAATCTGTGCACATGAATGCATTTATGCATTAAGCTAACCTAGAGCTAAGTCTTTACAGTCATATCATTAACGTAGTCACAATCTTCTTCCAGCTGCAGTTACACTGGCTGAAAAGTTACTGTCTCTAGCCCCAGAGGCAACTGTTGTCTCTCTGACCTGCCATGTGAGTATTCCCCAGGCCTTTTTAGTCACAACAAACCAGGTCTGCTTAAAAAAAAAAAAATAATATATCCATGTTAATCTGGTTTTTATGGACTAAAGTGATCCTGCATCACCTGAATTGGAGGACAAGAGAAGTCAGTAGCCTCTGGCACTAATGCTCTGGAGATGTGCAACTTCAGTTAGCAGGGTAGCAGCAGGAAGAGAAAGTGTGATGAGACTTTGTCCGTCTTTCTCTCTATAGGTCTAAGGAAGAAATTACCTGGTCTGAGAAACTCATTCGATCTTATTTACTTACCTTCTTATTGATAAGTCCAGTAAGAATTGATTTATCTGAAATTTCATTTTGCCTAGCTAAGTGACCTGTGACACCCCTCACAAATTAACAAAGATTAGTTTGAGAGACAACAATCTGAATAATCTCATGTGTAGAAATAATGCAAGATAATAATGCAAACACAATTATTTATGGTTGTTACACTATTGAAAACTATTCATAATTTCCAAAATTATGTCCTTATCTCATCTGCCTGATAAACCAAGGAATCATTTAAGAAACCTCAAAAATGTAGAACCAGGCTGTGTTAAATTATATGATAGTGCAATTGTGGCAGACTGTAAGGCTCAATATGCATTTCTGTATATACATATAATACTCTATCCATTATGTCATCAAAGATTCAGGCTAATTAAGAGGAAGACATTTTGGCAGCAAGCCCAATTGGTTTTAGATAGGACATAAAGTGGTAATATCTCTTCTCTAAGCAAATAAATGTTCAGATAGAAGCACATTGTACTCCTGCTTTTGATTCAGAAAACAAAATATTAGAAGGACAATAAGTTTGAATAGTAGATTAAAAATTAGGTGCTATTTTAAGGGTGAAGTAGAAATAACCAGTTGTGTTCAGATGGCATATATACACAGAGAGAGAGGGGAAAGTGATTAACACAATTGACATCTAAGAGCTATTTTGCAGCCAAGTGAAGGCTCAGGAATCTAAGACAGAGAGGAAGAAAATAAGGCACACAAAGAAATTAATGGAATAAAAAAAAAAAAAAGTAAAGAATTTTCAGCTTTAAAACTCTTATTAATTACATTTTTAAAAATTGGTTTCTTAATTTGATTTCTCCTTTAGGACAAGTTACAATCCTGAATATTTTGCGTGTAAATAATATTGTTCTGAAAATTTGTAATAAAATAAACACTTAAAATTAAACCATTAGCAAAATGGTTAATAAAAGGACTTTTTTATATAACTATACTACTGAATACTTATACTGCATTTTTCATTTTCAAAGTGCTCCATTGAAATTAACTAATTGAAGAAGGTTCTGATAAAGGCTTTTGATAAAATCTATTACATAAAGCTATTAAGGAAGTTTGGTGAGTGCTTGATGAAAAGCAAAATATACTTACGCATATATTTTTAATACAAGGCGGAAATACAAAATTAACAATAAATGGTCAATTCACATACTGTGTAAGCAGTTATAGTAACACAAAATGGGGAGCAATTATACCAGCCCTTCTTTAGGAAAGCTTAAGCATATAAACAGTTTCATAGGAGTCAACCTCATATTACTATGGTCTCCTGCAGTGAAAAAAATGCAAGTAACTTAATGCAAAGTACTCACAGAGATATTTATATCACCTGAGGAACACATTTTCACTTCAAGCTATCAATAAATAAAAAATAAAATTGAAACCAACAACTATGTTGTTTTGGAGAGATCCATATGTCTCAGAGATGTTCCTTTTGTATATAAGCAAGGAAAATTTGTGGTGTAACATCATATTATTTATTTATTTGATATCCTGAAATGAAGGGCCTTTATTTTGTTGGAGATGCATTAGCTCCCCTAATGTATTGCAGTAAAGCACAACATTTTTATTACAGAACTAACGTATTTCTCTTTTTTGCTGGGTCTGCACCATTTGCCACCCTGCACACAGGGTGTGGAACTTCATCCAGCAAAACCTAAGACAGGCCAGGTAAATTCAGCTCCTACATCAGCCAGAAGTGGCATGGTCTGAGAATGATTGCTCTAAGACATAGCACCTGACGTGCCAACTGTCCTACCCCCTCCCAACCGTTCACCTTATCATAAACCTTCAGCTTCAAAACCCCAAACAGAAGTACCCGTGTTCTCTTACCTATTCCCCATTGTCTGATGCTCTTTCCTCTATAAAATTATCCCCACTTTTATGCTACTTGCCAGTAATTCTATGAGCAAGAACATCTGTAATAACTAGTAAATCTCTTGTTCATTCATCCTGAATTACAAGGAGTGGATACCAGGAGTAAAGGAAGCTGGGAATAATTTAGCACCTATTTATCATGGAAATAAGAGTCCTTTATAATCAGACCTTCAAAGATCAGAAGGATAATGATCTCAAAATAGGGCTTCAAAACATATCATTACTATGCATCTGGCTTCAGACATATCCATCATTAAAATATGTATTACAATATCTGTGCTAAAAATCTCATAGCATTGATCCAAGAGGCTTATCAATCATCATGATCACAAAGGGCTACTCAAGGATAACTGGAGAAGAACAAGTGTTGCCACCAAGGTGATGAATTCATCAGTGAATGAGAATTTGAAGTGACACACATGAAGTTTCAGATGTATCGGAACAGAAGCAGGCTTGAAGTTTAAGAACAGAGTTGCTTTTTCTGAGGCTGAACTGGAAAAACAGTGCAGACAGTGTATTGGGTCTGGCTGAGATGGAGCTAATTTGCCCCACAGCAGCCCTCATATCGCTGTGCTTTGTATTGGTAGCTAGAAAGGTGGTGATAAAACACCAGCATTTTGGTTACTGCTGAACAGTGATGGCACAGCATCAAGGCTGTCTCTCCAACATCCCCCCCCTCATTAGTAGGCTGGAGGTGGGCAAGATCTTGGGAAGGGACATAGCCAGGGCAGGTGACCCAAACTGACCAAAAGTCATGGCCATACCATATGATGTCTGCTCAGCAATAACAGCTAAGAGAAGGAGAAGGGGGGCATTCATTATTATATCTGTCTTCTGGAGCAACCACTATGCGTACTGAAGACCTACTTCCCAGGAAGTGGCTGGACATCACCTGCTGATGGCAAGTAGAGAATAAATCTTTTGTTTTCCTTTGCTTCCACATGTGGCCTTTGATTTTGCTTTATTAAACTGCCTTTATTTTGACCCACAAGTTTTTTTTCCATCTTATTTTCTCCCTCCTTGTCCTGCTGAGGTCAACACAACGCAGATGGGCTTGCCTGTTCTTGAACATTTGATTCATATAAACAGAGAATGGGGAAGTAGCAGATGTCTTGCATATGTTCAGACTTGGAATTGTGTTCACATTAACTAGTCTTGAAATAAGGACTCATAATTGGACAGAGGTCTTGGGATAAGGCTTTTTTGACCAATAAAGCTGTAAATAGCAAAACATCTGGGAGTTATAATACAGTACTATATACACTGCACAGTAATGATATTATTTAGAAAGTCTGTGTTCCTTCTTGGTACTCTTACATTAAAAATGGATTTTTTTTTTTTTGGGGGGGAATACATTATAATGTTAGGCGTTTTATTGGGATGGGGTTGTCCACTTATTTTTAAAGGAAGTCTGTAGTAATTTTTTTCTAAGGATACTTGTTAGTATGGCAGGAGTTAAGCAACAGCAACAAGCTCTGAGTCAGTGAAATAACAATGTGGAAACCAGGCTAAAGTCTTGTTTGGAGGCTAAAGACACACTACTGAACAGGAACAGAAACAGGAATGACAGTTCAACAAAGAAAAAGAGGTAGGTGACTGTTGAGAAGGACAGAAGGTCCTAGAGAGCATTCAAGGGACTGGAAGTGGGGAAGCCACTGTATGTATGTATTACTCTAGTGTAGATTGAGTCTACACTAGAGTAATACATAAACAAGGTTGATGATAAAGTAACTAAAAACCTGAAGCAATCTGACAAAGACATTGGACCTATGTGTGCCCTTTCTATCACTAGAGTTATAATGCAGCTAAGATAGCCAAGTGAATTTGTTCCTTTGGTTTTCAGCTGCTTTGACATCTAGCACACTTCAGGTTTACTTTTTTTCTTTCCCCAACTGGTGTAAACTAGTTTTAACACTTAAAATGAAAGGAACTTGTCCAATATGAAAACATGGCAACTTAGAATCATGGCATTGAAAGTCACTCTTGTCCCTTTGTTCTCGCTTCTATTGGACATTAACTTAACAGTCAATGAGTTAATTAATCAAGGTATCATTTACACAGTTGGTAAAACATTTTTTTCTTTTATAGTAATTTAGAAAGGTTGTGGGTTTTTTTAACCAAGAAACTCCTTCTATCTCTACACTCACAAACCTGGTAAGAAAGGAATTGACTCTCTGATCTCTGGGAATATCTGACAGTTACTCTGAACACTTTCCCAAATAGCCAGACTTAGCCGTCCCGTGGATGTACTCACACTGTGTACGTGTATGTGGCATGTAAAATACATCTACTTGCTTTAACAATGAGGAGAGCAAAAGTGTGTTATGACCAGCTGAGAGGGCAGGCTTTTACTTTTCGTCAAGCAGTTCCATTACACCCATGTAGGGATCTAGTATGCGGCACCACAAAAGATATGGTTATCTAACACTGGACTTTGGGGAACTGAATGAGTTATTTACCTGATTTTTCTAAGATACTCCAAAAATATTAGTTCATTAAACACTCAGATTTGGTTTAATCTAGAAGGTCAGAGGCACCACTCATACATAACCTTGCACAACTGGTGCTTAATAATAATTTTAGCATGCATTTTCATACTATAAGTCTCTCTGAAAAAAGCATAATTCAATTTCTTTGCAAGATATTTGTGTGAAATATACAAATTTTTCATCAAGAGTGCAATGGTTCACTTAAAAGACAATATTGGAGACAGCAGAAATGATAGGTTATGCATCCTGCAAGAGTTTTCATGGTAAGAATAATGCACTTATTCATATTTGTTGGTACAATACCAGCTGAAACAGAAAACTTAAATATTCTTGAAAAAAATATACACAAGCACAGCACTAGCGAAGATTTAGTACTTAACAGATGGCTAGTTCTGCAGAGATGCTTTAACAGATGGTTGGCATGCAGGTCTCTAAAAAAAGTTTACTAGAGTTTGGAACTCATAATATTACCAAACAAGACTTCTCCTCTATTCCCATGAACCTAATGTATGGCATCATGCCGTTGCAAGTAAATAACATGGGGTTTTATCTATTACTGAGGACCAACTCTTTCACTTTCTAAAACAAACAAACAAACAAATGAAACAAAAAACCCCCAACAAAAACCTCAGAAACCCCCAAACAATCAAACAAACAAAACCAAAGTAAAACAATCAAAAAACCCCAACAAAAACATAGTTTCCTTACCACCTATTGTTGCTTGGTTTGTTTTTCACTTGATGGAAGCAAGTGTGCCCATGCATAAGCTTGACAACAGCCTGTTTCTCTGAACATTTGGGAATCCTCATGGCTATGAATCTCACATGCTACTCAGACTGTAGGTACCAAGTCAAAAGAAAGCTTCTGGGGTGCTTTCTTGGATAACTCCATTGTCAAAGTTTTTCCAAACTAGGGAAGCATAGGATAATCCTTGAGATCCCTGAAGATTCAATGGCTTAAGAGCATTAGATTTTTTGTCAATTCTACCACCCTCATGCAAACACAAATAATTTCCAAAAGAGGAGGAAAATACAAAATTCCAACACAAACACACAAAATTTAAACACAAGGGTTTTTTACCTTTTATGAGTGCAAATAATTTTCATTAATGCAAAAGAAGGGAGGGAACAAAACAAAGAAAAAAAAAAAAACAAACAGAAAAGATTCACCAAGTGATATTTAATGAGGAAAAATTCATGTTGAAGTTTGCTATGTACTTGCAAAAATCACCAAGTTGTTAGCAGAGAGGTGAACTGTCTTCAGCATGACTAAGTGTGACACTTCTTGCCAGAGAGAGAAATCTGCAAAGCAAATAGCAGATTCTTTTTATCAGAAATAAAAAGTGCCTATCAGGAACAATGAGCTCTGGTCTATTAATGCCAAAGGTGGTAGACTAAGGTTTAATCATTTGAGATGTCCAGTTTTTAAATATTAACTCAGGCAGACTTACTTGCTGATTTTGTTTCCCAGTTATGTCCATGAACAAAGCAACGCTACCTTTCACTACAAGCATAATGTGTATTATTTTTAACTCCTAACCATGAGACTTTGCATGTTCTCTTCTTCCTGCCTCATTTGTATATGTCGTAAATTTTAAGTAGCTTTCAGATACTTTCCCTCATTCTTTAGGGAAATGGAAGCATTATCAGTGCAAGAGGTTTAGGTAATTTTGACTGACAACTTAACCGAATGATGGTAAAGAGAAACTGCGTGACAGGTAAAGGACTGATGAAAACGATTAAGTGAAACTTGTAGATTTAATGTAAAGAGCAAGATAAGAAGGTCCAAATTTATTATGTGATTTAAGTACAAAGATCTAGGTGAACTCACATGGTCAATCCAATTCTAGATTAATTTCTTCACAAATTTTAATATGTTCTCTTGCATGATTCATTATAAACAAAGATACAGGTTGTGATGGTGGCAAACATAATGATGTTATTGATGTTATATAAAAAGACTTTTAACAATTATCTACATTTACTGGATAAAAGTGAATTCTAATTAATATTTACAGTAAAACCTATGTTAGATACTTGATACAGTTGTATTTTCACATGCTGTACTGTGAAATCAGTCATCCTGCATAGTAACTGATGTGTTTTAGTCTTTTCAGAAAACAACTGAAAATTGTATGTTGTTATTACATGGGATATTTAACCCTTGTTTATTTTGATTATTTAGTGAAAATAAAAGATCTTTCTATTTTACCTTTGTGTATAAAATCATGCAGTAGGTGTTCTTAATATTGTGCAGTAATAAATGCCATTCCATTCTGAAAACATTTCACAAAGGTCTGGGATGAATCTTTCCTGATTTTATGTGTCTAAACTAGTCATCAGTACAGTCCTATGTTAAACCAAATTTTTTAGGCAGATGGGATGAACTGAGCTCTGAGGGTACTCCTAGTTTTCATTTTATTATAGAGGAATCCTAGATTCTCGCTTAGGTCAGATACAAGAGGAGTGAAAGGGACCGGACAGAGATACAAAATGTGAACAGGATGAAAACACGGTAGTAGGAAACTGCTTTTATAGAGAAATTTGGAAGAACTGCAAGAGCTAAAAACATTGCATTTCTACTTATATGGAAATCTGTGCTCTGGAAACCAAAAATGAAATTCACAGAAGCACTTTAAACCAAAATCCTGCCTGATAAAACCATGATCTTTAAATATGTCCAAGTCATTTACCACCAAATCCAAAAATGCTACCATCCAGAAGAATGTTAGACTTCTACATCACAACTCCCAGGCTTAATTCCCTGTCATTCTCATTTCCAGTAAGTGCTGCTGTATTCCACCATTAGTTCAAAATAAATCTGCTTATAATTATGCTTACATTTCTGAATATCAATACTTCTGCTGACTTAATAGTTAAGCTTGTGTTAAAGTGTTTTAGAGTGGATCAGTTTATGCGAGTCTTTATTTCTATCAGAGGAGACACTCTCTGATACTTTAACTTCCTGAGCTGTAAAGTCAAAGAACATTTATAACTTGATATGTAAACATGCTTGAGATAATTTATCAACAGCTTTTTCTCCATGCTGATCATTCTTGTATATTGAATGATGAGCATTTCACTCATTTTATAGCATATCTTCTCCTTCAGTATGCAACTCCTAAACTGGTATTTTATAATCTGTGGCAACAGCAATGCTAATTAATTATAAAGCAACTCTTTGCTGAGGTACTGAACATCATATATAATTATAAAAAATAGTTACAATAAACCAGAAACGTAATAATGAACAAATTTATTATTACTTCATTTCACTGAAAAAGATTATGTAGTAGTGGAATATAATGTATTTTTTATGAGCAAAACCAGCCACTAATACTTCTCAAACTTTTTTTCATGTGATGATGTCAAAGTGCTTCATGAACAATGAATTAAGTTTTACAGCAAGTCCTAAAGGTGTATTAGGCACAGTAAAGGAATTAATCCTTTTGTTCTTTTTTATGAGGTCCATTGTGACTTGATTTGGGGTTTAACTCTTCCTGATATTGCAAACAAATGCATAGCTCTTCAGCTTTTCAACTGACAGATCTGAGGAAAAGATTTTCCTTAATGAGCTACCATATGTATTACATGTCACTAGCTGTTCCCTAGATAAATACTTACAAAGTAAAGTTTGGTCTGCTTCCTAGTTTATTTATTTTTTTCTTATTTATTTGTATGACAGACTGGCATCTATGGACGTAGTTGCAGAACACATTTATAGCAGCATTGATCAACTGTACAGATCCTAAGCAAAATGTCCTTTTTTTTTTTTTTTTTTCCTGATTGAATTGAAATGACAATCAAAAATATTTTAACTTGGAAACATTGCCCCAGAATTTCAGCAGTCCTTGGTTTATTCTCCTCTCATCACCCCAACTTTGAACAATTTATCTTCCTAATCATTACCTTTCACTAAGAGAGTCTGTGTGCATCACAGAAAATACAGTTCAGGTTGCAACATACAAGCCATTTGTCATAAGTTTTACGTACTGTGCTTCCTTATTAAAAAAAATGCTCACTTTCTAACATTTGTTCCTAGGCAAAGAGACACTTTTCTTAAGAAATTCTACAGAATTAACAAGCTTCATGGAAGCTGCTAATCTATTTGGATTTTTTGTCAAAAATATTTTCCAGTTGAATAATATGTTTGATATAAATGTTTCTACTCAAAAGTATATCCGATGTTTTGCATTTAGAAGTACCTGTAGATAACTGAGGTATCAAGAGATTAAGTTAAAAATTGGGTAGCATGGATCTTGGTGTTTGTAGAACCAGCTACACTTCTGGTCAGGGTCTGGAAATGGCTCTTTACAGTTCTAGGGTTCACGTTTCAGTGTTGTGGAAAACCTGTAGTTTGTAAATGGATGGGGAAAAAAGGAGTTACTCCTGGAACACTCTATTTTGTCTATTCCCTTCTGAAGAGAAAGTGGAATTAAGAAAACTAATGCATCTGTTTGATAAGAACTTTGCTTTTACTTCATTCTGCTAAGGTTAAATGGATACTGGTGTAACATCCCACAGTAAATAGTTTTAATATTTTAAAGTACCACTCATCTACTAAATTTCAATTGCTTTACAAATGTTTATTACAAAAAGGATGCCGATGTTAACAATCTCATAAATGTTATCTTTTAGACAACTGCCATAGATCATAAATGAATCACACAAGAAACAGTATCCTGCAAGCCAAATTTTGCAATTGAAAGGTAAAAGGTGAATTACTTAAAGCAGTATTTGAAACCAACTTTCTTCATGCCTTTTCCAAGCAACTTTGACTATTACGTTTCTGAAAACAAAAAAATTTAAGCAAAGCAAAATAATTAAAAGATATGTTTTTCAAATATAAATGGCATATTTTGGTAAAAGGTGAAAATGGAGATATGGTATTCATGATGCTCAGAGGAGTCACAAATACCCTGTGACAGGACACGTATTCTACCTTTGGTGAAAACAAGTAGTTGTCACCATTGGCAACACCTCAATAGCTTGCAGCTTTGTCTCATGTCAGGCTCAAGCATCAGGGTTGCCATCCTTTCATTCCCTCCTGCTTACTAAAGTATTACCTCAATTTTACACCTTCACCTTTCTGCCACCAAACTCACAGTCCCCTTCCCTTGCAACTTGAGCAAGTGCTCTCTCTCTTGTCAGCCCTGGTAGTTACCAACAGATCAGCTGCAACTGCCAGTACAAAGAAGCCCACCTGAGCCACACTCAGAAGAGTTTCTTGGATTGGTAATTGGCTGTGTGAAGAACCTCATCCCCCATTTCAGAAAAGTTTGTGTACTACCACAAATAGTAGTTTATGTAGTATTAGTTCACACAGTTAATGGCATTTATACCAAAGTCTGGGAGCTTATTTCCTAAAAAATTAAAAATATAAAACATTTCCCGTTGTTCTTAATCCATCCTAATTTAGTCATTGCACAGACACAATTCTAATGGCTTCAAATATTTTATAGCCTGACAGTCAAACTAGTTCAGATGGAGCAATAGATAACATGGTCATTGGTGCCATGTTATATGCATAGTCTTCTCTTCCCTTACACCCCAACTTCATTTTGCTCAACTTCAAGCATCAAACAGAAATGTTAATTATGAGCCTTTTTCAGGAGGTGTCTCTCATACCCCACAAGAATAGATGTCTACGGATCTGAAAGAGTTACATGCAGTAGTAAAAGAGGCAAAAGGCATCTCCATGCATTCTTTCTGAAGTTGCAATACTGACAGAGGTTTACTAGTTTGCTTAACTAATCCTAAATTAAAACCAAAACAAAACAAAACTGGTTTTCAGTGGAAAGGAGCCACTCCCCTTCCAAGCTCTGTTTGTTTGGCTAGAAAACATTTCATGATATGCTTAAAGAAAATGAGAGGAAGGCATATCTATAGCACATCTGTTGATTTGTCCTTATAGCCTCGTGTTTAAATATTAATTTTATGGCCTTAAATTCATTTGCTCCGAAGTTTCCTTTGTTGAATTCTTTATTCACCATTGAACTGAAGTGGTAAACTAAATATTTCCCAAATTAAAAATGATTAATTGCATTTATCTTTAGCTCTAGTTCTGTCATCCATGTCCTTTCTGGCTACACTACACTTCTAGTTATCTTTCCCATATATAGGGTTGTTTTTTTTTTTCATTAACAAGGTCTGGCAAAGCTTGAAAACTCCCAAAGAATGCAATTGCTCAGAGCCACTGTTGTTCAGTCAACAATGAGGGCAAGGGAGCATGAAGTAGAAGGAAGAGATTAGGGCAATGGAAGACATTTTTTCAGTAACCAAATTTAAAATAAAAAAAAAAAAAAAAAAAAAAAAAAAAAAAAAAGCAAAAGATGAAATGGAGAGTACCAGAAGCCCTCCTTTTCTCCCCAGAAGTCCCCTCTCTCTCTGCTGAGTCACCTTGAGCATAACTCTTGTCCTTTAACTCCTCCCATTGAGCCCTGGTGACTGAGGTGACCCAGTCTCATCACAACTGCTTTACACAGCAGCTGTAGCACAAAATTAATTTCCCCTCACCACTCAGAGGTTCAGCCTTCAAAGTTTGTTCTAGCTGTTAGAAAGCACTGCCTCCTTTTATGCCATCTGACAGACAAATGACTGAAGATTTTCCAAGGGAGTTTTGTTTTCTGTCCTGCTATGCATATCTAATAATCTAATCTGTTTTACAATCCTATCAGTATATGTGAACATCCACTGAGTGACCATTCTTACAACTTTACTTATAGACGCAATATAATTCTGTGAGAGCACATATTGAGCATGGTGTCAAACTGAAATTTGACTCTGTCAATTAAGGACAAATTATCTAAGGATTGTTCATTAATAGCAATGAAGGACAGGTTTCAACTCCAATAGAAGGATTACTATCATAAAGGTATAAACATCTATTCAAAGCTGTGCATAAAATAGAATATAATTAATTGTACCAGTATAAGACTAAAAACATGTAACAAGAATTTAATTGCGGTGCTACAATTCTGCTAGAGTGTGACACCTGTACAAAGAAAGAGATTTTTCATCCAGCACTTTATATAATCTTAATTTTTTGTTTTATTTTGGTTAGGACAGGCTATAACATACTAAAATTGAATGTGTCTAGTTTTAAATTTAAACAGCGTCTTCCTACAACAGAGAAAATATTGATCTTTATTTTGACCTATTCTGCTGTCAAAGGATATAGACATTACTAAAATGATCAAAGAAATTATTTTCATGAAATGTTCAACTGACTGTGCACATTGCCAGTGTTTATCACAGTAACACATAGATCAACAACAACTTATGTTTTAAAAATACATTTTGGTTATCATTTAACTTAAAAATTTTCAGTTCTAAAATATTTAGAGTACTTGTATTCAGCAGAAATTGCCCTTAAAAATATTCTTATCAGTGAACAATTACTACTAGAGAATTGGAGTTTCTATGCATGGGCACAAGTGCTAAATAGCCTTAATAAAGTAGATGATTAAAAAAAATATATAAATAAAAAAGAGAAATCTTTGATTCCAACAGAGAGAAGAGTTGTTCTGCTTGGTGCTTCAGGACTCGGCTGGCTAGGTGGCACTGGCAGAGATGCTCCAGTTCCGTAGCTCTGGAACAAGCAATAGCAAGCAAAGCAAAACCCTAAACACTGACTGGAAGGCAAAGCAAGCTGTCCAAGAAATGCACTAATCCGCAGTATGTAAGACACTGAGTACTATAAGATCCCAAGCAAACACTGAGACAATCAGCTCTGAAAAAGGTCAGTTCAATTTATTTCTTGATTTCACTTTTTTCCCCATGTCTTCCCACTCAAATCCCTATTATATGCACGTATTCATCCATTTTTTTGCAATATAAAATGTTTCAAACATTCAGCTTCATGAGAAAAACCCATGTCAAGGGATTTCAAGGCCAAACTCCTCATCAGACAGGCTGTAATGTTACACATCCAGATACCACTTCTTCTCACCCACCAAAATTTCTATAGAAGTGAAAATGCTTATAATTTATAGATATGCACATATTGTATTGACATCATTAGAGAAATCTGTCATAAGCATACCAGTGCTGTATAGTGTCACTGCGTAGCAGCAACCTGCATAGCAGGTTTTCATAGTTTTGCCACCTACTAAGTGATCTTATCCATTCACATCAGAAAGTGCCATGCCAGCAGAACTAGCAATATCCTCATAAAAGCTGTACAAGACAGGAAAACAGTGTTTTATGTGGAACATCTACATTTTCCACCTATCATATCAGTCAAAGGGCCACTGATAAAATCATTAGTTTGAAGCTAATATGTAAAAAAAACCCCAAACCAACCAACCAACCAAAAAACCCAAAACCAAAAACAAACCAAAGAGGAATGACTTAATCATTTCTGTTATAATCACCTGCTCCAAGCAATGATAAAGATAGAACAACACAGGAGGAAAAAAAAGTATATTTTTTACTTTACATAATAGTTTGCTTGATAGCACCTACTTTTTCAATAGATAAGTCTGTAGAGCATGTCCAGGTTTCAGCCAGGACGGAGCTAGTTTTGTCTCCAGCAGCTCCTGTGTTTTGGATTTGGTGTGTGAAACACGGTGACAGCACGCTGCTGGTGTTCACTGCTGCTGAACAACCAAGGACATCTTGCAGTTTCCCAAGCTTTGCTGATGTGCAGGTGCAAACACCTGGGAGGGGCACAGCCGGAACAGTTGATCTAAACTGGCCAAAGACAGTGTTCCATACCATAGACACCATGCCTGGTATAAGTGAGGGTCAGCCATTTCTCTCAGGCTCTGGTTCTTTGTTCAGTTCGCTTTCTGTTCATGTTCCCTTCTTTTTATATTATTTTCTTTTTGTTTGTTTGGGATTTTTTTGGGTTTTTTGTTCAGGCCTGTTCATTCATTCATTCAGCTGTCTGTTCTCTCGCACTCTCTCACGACAAGCATCAATGGTGTTGCTGTGCTATGTTAATATTACTAACAGTTTACTGCATTTTTCTATGCATCTTCCACATTTGTAACGTATTTGAGACAGCCTATTCCAAATGAGATGTAGCAGCGTTTTCTTTCCTTCTGTTCTGGAGTGTTGTCTGCTCTCACTTAAAACCAGACTCATCCTGAATGGCCCATGTCAGGCGCAGCAGGGGCCAGAGGCTCCCCAGGTCCCTCAGGGCATGGCCTGGCAGCCCGGGCTCATCCCAGCCAGGAGGCGGGCAGCTGGGGGCACCGCTGGCAGCCCCAGCCCCAGGCATCGGGTACCTCCCTGGGGATGGGCAGGGCAGGGTGGGGGTGGCTGGAGAATGACCCTGATGTGGCATCACTGGGATGGGGACTGATGGCTCCGGGGCACTGAAATGGGGTCCTGGGCATGGCAGAGGGAGCCCCGGGAAGGTGGGCAAGGACAGCAAGACCTAACAGTACCCTCAGGGCTCTGACAACCCACATCTCAGTGCTGGACACTATTTTCTGTACAAAATCACAGACAAACTGAAGAATCCATCCAGTACAATCTGTTATAGCAGCTCTCTCTTTTGGCTCTGTAGGTAGTATGGACAGTACTGACAACAGCTGTATTAGTATATAGTTTAAATGGGGAGAGATTCTCCACAGGAGACAAATGTCTGTGACTGTATATTCAGACCTACTCTTGATCTATTGCAGTAACAACATATTCCTACTGGTAAGGATTTTTTTAGATGTGAAGTGATTCATTTTTTAAATACTCAAAACAACCTTTTGCAGAAAAATTCCAGATTCAGTGAAAAATTCCTCAGGGTTCACCCACAGCAGTCAGTTTTCCAACAGAAGAAACTGAAAGAGCAGGGAGTACAACCACTTTCCACATAATTCTGTGTAACGTGAGGAGAAGGAAGAGTTCCTTGTTTTTCAATTCACACTATCACAATCTCAACTTTTTTCCCACTTAGATGTAGGGGTACATGTAGCAAAAACCCCCAGAATTATACAAATACAGTCACCTTAACCATTTCACTATTTTGTATTTGGCAGTACAACTGTAGTATTTAGTTTATCTTCCTTATAGATTTAGTTAATTTTCAGCTGATATTTTCTGCCTCCTTTTCCCCCCGTGCTCTCTCCCTCCAGTTTTCATGCAATTTAAATGAGACTCAAGGACTGATTTCTTGATTAGCTTATGAAAAAGCTGTATTCCTCTTTCTGCATTGCTCATCGCCAGTTTAGGGAAGGAACAAAAACAAATAAATATGTACCTCTCACTAAAGCTAAAAATAAGTTACATCTATTTGCAGTTGAGTTCACTATTCTCATTTAAAGAGTTATAGGTGTTCCCTCCATCAGCCACTCTATTTGGATTCTTGTTTACTATGAATTGCCTGCCATTCCTGTACACTGGAATGATAAAGTTTTATGCCACCTAACCAAAGAACTTCAGTTAAAAAGCATTTAGAGAGATTATACTCTTATGATACCTTTGGACATGGTGATTAGGGTCATGTGTGGACTTAAGATTTACCATAAAAGAACCATTTATTCCCCAATGACATCTCAAAACTTATAGGTAGTTTCACTCCTAACTCGGGCACCTCCATCAGTCCTCTGAGGAAAGACACATTATGTCATTATGTCTTGCCACTATACTAAGCCATCAAGGCAACCACAAGTATAAACCAACTATGCCAGATCACTAAAAGTGATTTTTTTTTTAATGTAAATACATTTCCATCTAGCTTTTCTGTATCAGTTAAGGATTGTATGTTTTCTCATCATTGTCTGACCATAATTAAGCTGGTATGCACTAAGCCTGGACTGATATGAAGGAAAATATATTTGTCTAGCCAGAAGTAGTTATCTATAATGACAAATGATGAAATTTGCCATCAGATTTCTAAATTGGCTTTTCCAAAACTACCTTAACGTGACGTATTTCCTTGTTATGAAGGAAATGAGATTATAATTCCTGCTTATCCATGCTGTCTTTGCATTTCTAATGCAGACATAAGTGAAAACACAGATCTACTGCCTGAAGTAATCACTTTGAAACACATGCTTATAAATCATTCTAAGAATGATTTTTCTTTCACTAAGGGATTACAGAAAAAGCCAACCAGTATTTTTGTGACAGCATTTCCTGAAAAATACTATGTTATGGAAAGCCCTGATTTACAGTCATCATATGTATCTACTGTTGAACTTACAGCTGATAGCAGAATGAAAATGTTTAGGAGACAGAGAGCCCAACAGCCCTGCATGGTGTTAGTTTTAAAGAAAAGAACAAAGCATGAATGTCTCTGTCAAGTTAGTTGCCTGAATTGGTAAGAAAGGACACTATAAGGCAAGCTCTTCTGTTCTGTTCCTCATCCCTTTCCTCTCACCAAACCACTCCATCTCCACCACTCTTACCCTCAATTACCTTCTGCTTAACATTACTGACTCTCCACTCCAAAATGCCTATCACTGAGCAATGGGGTGGTTTGGCTACAAGAACTGATATATATAGTAAGTGAGAACTGAAGAGCAGCTGGAGTCAGTAAGTTTTTGCTGTAGTAAACCCTTCTTTAAACATATTCTAATGTATTATTCTTTCTTTTCAAAATAGGTAAACTTTCATTTCAAAATGTATCTCAAAAACTTCAGAATCAAGATGCAATTGTCCAAAATCCACTTGTATTTCTGGAGGCAGGAAAAAAAAAAAAAAAAAAAAAAAAAAAAAGACATGCTAAAGAAAATGAGGTGATGAATAGTGGCTCTGAGAGATTTTGTTTTCTTTCTTGGATAAGTGGGCAAGTTCACTTTCTGAGTCAGATTTCCTTAAATTCCATTGGCCAAAATCTCACTTCCTGAAAACTATGAATAAAGTAATCTGTTATAAAGTTTCACTTAAAACAACAAAAAAAATTCAGTACCTACTAGTTTACATCAGCTAAGGACCTTATCCCACATTCCCTATGTCACTCTGCTAACCAGAAAATAAGTCTTGTTTCTATGGAAAGCTTACAAATGCTTAAACTTGCAAAAGCTTCTTAAGTTTCAATCATTATTAATAAGAAATTCCAACTGAGAAATGGCTGTATTCAGAATATAACCTGTTCGGAGTGGTAACATTACCTTCTTACCCTTCTTTTTTTTCCTCAGATAAACTGTGAACTGTGATAGCAGTTCACACAAGTAAAAAAAATAAAATCAGCTAGCTAAAAAGATGTTAGCAAGCATCCCCCAAAACCAAACTTGAGGTATCCCTGAAAGATCTAAATCAAAGTATCACAAAAGGTTGAGTTAAATGTTCATGCAAGCAGCAAGACATTAAAACATGTAATGCAGTTTAACAAATCCTGTCCAATCAAAAGTTAAATAAGTTGGATACTGTAACATGTCAGGTGCCATAACATGGAAAACTATATGTGAAACTATAAATCAGACAGTCTAATCAAGCGCACAGTGGCAGAAGATACTTTTGTATGGGTATCTCACATGCTGGCTCAACAGAAACCATGATACTTTTATTTGTGCTAGATCTGAGCCTGGTAAGTAGGAGGTGGGGGGAATGAGCATTGCTGTGATTCTGGAAGTAAGTTCATCTCAGGCACAGTTTTAGCTATTTATCTTCTGTCATCTGTATGTGAAGAATTTGTGTAGAAATTCTCTCAGGGATTTTAAATGCAAAGGTATAACGTATCTGCATTTCTGTGATAGTAAAAAAACCCAGCCAAACAAATTCAGTTGATCTTAGATCTATGCACTGTAAAAGTGATGGTGATTTAGGGCTCAATGGTAAAAGAATCAGATGGAACAGATACACAGGGCTGGATTAAATGAATTGATTTCTCCTCCTAAGAAAAAGGAGAAACAGCTCCATCTTTAAAGGCAAGTCAAGTTCAGCCAAAGAAGATAGACGTCTTTGGATCACTATAGTGCCAATTTGAAGTTCTGTCACAGTACTCATGGCACTGATATGCCACAATCTTTTGTTGCTGTAGCTTAAAACTCTGGCAGTGATAAAGAAATCCCAGTGGGAACTGGAAACTACCTGAGCTGTGGCAGTTAAAACCAACATGAATTGTAAGGAGGGTCCTAAACTAGCACCTTTCAGTCAAGCGTATCAAACTGTCAGCAAAGGCAACTGAATTTAATGCTCCCAGCTGTGAACTGCTCCAGCTAAAGGCTTGACACATGATCTTCCACACTTTTTCTGTTACAGGGGTAGTAACCTCAGGTGGATGAGAAGGGATGAAGAGCTATCACATACAGATATCAGACTAGCCTGATACAAGACTGGAGCTCATAACTCAAAGCCTTACTTTCATGCCTAAAGAGGGGATGCTCTTCGTTTACAAGGTTACTACAAGCCACGTTTCTGTAATGATGTGCATGTGTATCTCAGATACACAAACCTGAGTATGTGTATCTCAGGTTTCTAAAAGTCATATGTTATACCCTACATAAACTTGGGAAGATCCATTTGACAAATATGTAGTTATTTGCTCAAGGATCTCAATGTGATTTAAAAACATATTTGCAAGTCTCCAGTTTAGGGTGTGCATGCTTATCATAAAGAATCAAAGTATTTGGCATGGGAAAAATAAATAGAAATACAGACTTGGCATTTTTGTCCATTGTTTGGGAAAAAAAAAATGGGAAGGTTTGGGATTCTCTTTGTAGGAAATGAAATAACTCTTGCCTAAAACTACCGAGAAAGGGAGGTGTAGGTTTTCCAGTCTTCTCGGTGGAACACATCAGTTTTCTCAATCTTTCATTTTGAGCATGACAAGAAATAAACCCAAGAAATATTATTCCATGTCTTGTATCTTTTTGTCATTTTGTTTTAAACCAAAACCACAGCACTTTGGTAAAGTCCTGTGTATGTCACATTGGCACATTTAATCTATGTACATACTGGTCTCTTAATGAGAGGTTTTCATTTAATCAGTTGTCATGGAGGAATTGTGGCTATTGCTGAAATAACATGATTAAATGAATGCAGCTATAATAGTGGCTAAAGCCCTGAATTAGTTCTAGTTTCATAATGAATAATCAGTTTCACTGATAAGATATTAATCTTTCTTATGCATCTTCAGAAAGACACAAAAAAAAGAAAGTACACATATGTTAACAAGCAATATTAACAGAAGCACTGTTATTTAACCTGTATTTTTATCTAAGCACAGCAGGCTTAAGATTTTAATGCAAACTAACTGTTAACAAGACTTTAATAACCCAATTGTATATGTTAATGTAAAGCCCATGAATATTTGTTCTAAGAAACACTTGGACTATCGGGCATGGTTTCCTATCACCGTAGCTTTTTTTTTCAAAAAATTGCATGGGAAAGTTTTTTTCTAATGATTGCAGCTACGTTTTTTTTACAAGAGTTTGAGCTTTGTGTAGCTGAATGCAGTGGTAAGTAGGACAACAGTAAAGCCAAGAGCAAATTCCAAGATGTGAAGAGAAAAGAAATGGTGCTTGTAGTTCTAAGTTGGGTCCCCTGCAGATAAAAAATATGTGTATATAAGAAGAATTTGGTACTTATGGTATATAAATATTTTGTATATATGGTCAAGGAGAAATTCAAGGGATGAGGGTTCTAGAATGACATGATGAAAAGGAGGGGGCACAAACGCGTTGTCCGAAAAGCAGATCCGTTGCCCAGTGTGCAATGCACCAATAATCACACACTCAGGAGAGACATTGATTATTTATTTCAGGTTTACGCAAGCCTGTGCGCTTGGTGGTTTTCTGCAAAGCAAGCACACCTTGGCTAACATAGGGTTAACATTTATACACTTTCATAAACCATTATCAGTATTTTACTGTTATGCACAATTATTTTCTTCTCTCATTGGTCATTGCATTTCTCATCTCTTAATTAAAGGTACAGCACACACTTGAGTTACTACACATGTTCTGTGGGGAAGGGGCTTCTGTGAGTAGGGGGCGACTACAGTCTAGGGGCGCGTTTTTTACTACATTAATGAGCTAAGTTCACACAAAATTCAGTTTCTCGTCTCTGAAAGTCTAAATTAATTATGGGTTCAGCCTTACCAGGTCTTAACAAGGATTTACCATCCTTGGGCCCTGTCTCAATATTTTATGTTTTGTCTCTTCCACTCCAGGGCATTTTGAATTCTGTTCCTTGTTAGTTTCAAGGTATCTAAAGTTCTGTCCCTCATCAGTAAATTTTTTCTTGATAGTTAGCACACCTTATTTATGAAAATTTAGGGAACATCAAGTCAAAGCATCTTATTTACAAAAGCTTAAAAAAAAAAAAGAAAGGAGACATCAAGCCTAAAAGCACATTGTTCATACAACAAATGTATGTGAAGGAAGTTCGATGATGAGAAAAAATGTTACCAAAAGTCCACTGACTAAATCCTGGTTTGGAGGTAGGGCCATAGCATTCTCTGCCTTCTTGTATTTCATTTGCCATGAATAAGGCAGCTTTCATAAATATTTGTTCTTGTCCTGGTGATGCACCACAATTGCCGCACAGTTGCAACCTCACTGAGGATGATAGCAAATATTAAAATGTGTTCCCTGATGTACTTGAGTATTGTCAATATCCACTATTATGGTAGCGACTAAAATGGGTCAAATCACTACCTAGCCCAAAACTCTGCGTTAAGCTGGACTCAAGTTATTCATCACAAGAAGAATTCAAGTTATGAGCTTAAGCTGTGAGTGAAGAGAACGTGAAGAGGGAAACAGTAGTAGTTCTTACTGATTAAAGTATCTGTCTTGAACAGAAATGCTTCTTTTCCTACTTTCCTTTTTTTCCTTTACTGTGCTAAAACTGAACACACTCCTATACACTTGTTTTTATATCAGAACAAAATCAAACTAAAATTTCTGGATCAAATGCTTATTTTAGCTTTAGGACCATACAGTTTCATTCTTTTTTTTCCCAAAGTCCTGTATCTCAGCTAAAGGTTCCCTCAATAACTTTGAAATTGTGGAAAGATGTTTCTGTGAGAGAGCTAATATCATACATTCAGATAAGACTTTTTATGAGGAATTAAAATCAGCCCTCTAATAATAAAACATCACTTTTTGTCTAGTAGGCTCATATTTATGGAATAATACAGGGCATTAAATCTGTTTATCAGACAAAAACCAGCAAGTAACAGCTAAGAGATATGACTGATTTTGACTGACTGGTCAGGGGTCATGTAATTCAACGGTCAGGTGAGCATATGACTCTATGAGTTATGCAAGGACAAGAACAATCCAATGGCATAATGAGAAACTGAACAGAGAGCTAGTATGCC
The DNA here is from genome assembly GCA_000699545.1 of Podiceps cristatus. NCBI lineage: Eukaryota > Metazoa > Chordata > Aves > Podicipediformes > Podicipedidae > Podiceps > Podiceps cristatus. The sequence continues at coordinate 32,121 of JMFS01065093.1, forward strand.
CGAGACATTGTTTTGGCATTTACCTGCACAGTAATTGTTAAACAAACTGCTTATTGCAGCTAAAGAGCTGCATCCTTTAAACAAGAATCACATTTTTTTTTTCTTTTTCTAATTACTGTTTTCTTTCTTTATGTATCTTTCAAGATCCTTTTGTTTTCCGCATGGAATTAATGGAGAAATAAACACCCTTACTTTGTAATGAAATTAATATTTTCCAAATGTAACATTTGCTAATTCACAGATATCTCATTTTTAGGAAATGTCCTAGCCCCCAGCAATCATTTGAAGGAGAAAGAGAAGGAAAAAAAGATACTTGCTACCTTAAATTGTGTACAAACTATAAAACTCCTTTATCTGCTTTATTTATTGTATCTTATTCTACAAAAGTGTGAGTTTCAGATGCAGATGCAGTTAACCATTAAATACAGCTACAGAACAGTATGAAGGTCAGTTATTATGCTATTACCCAGGGCTTTCTGGGGAAAAAAAAAAATAAATCACTGAATATGGTCCTTGTCCACACTTGCACTACAATCATTGCAGCAGCAGGCTGGCTGCAGCTGTGGTTACCAGTCACTGTCAGCAATAGACAATTTCATTGCATTAGACAAGAAGTGAAAGAGCCAACATGGAAAGAGAAACTTAATAAAGGAGAAACTTAAAACAGCAAAAAAACTAGCACAATGATTTGCAATTAACATCATTATTTGAAGAGAAGCAGAGCTCTATTGTGTTGTAAATATAATAAAATGCTTCCAGCTCATGTGAATCACTTGTTAATGGGACTATTGTGCCATTGTAAATTAATGTAAAGTAACATTATCACATGCATCATCCAAGCCATTTTCTAACCATACACAACATTAACTGTCATTGTGGAAAGACAGAGTTTCCTGTGTTTAGAAGCTACAGTCATAGATATATACAAAAAGCAGGAATTTCAGTCACAGATCAATTTAGTTCAGCTGTTTATTATGTATCCCCTTGTTCCTACACCATTGTTGGAACTGAAATTATGTACTAAAAGATGAACCAGAAATAAAACAATAGAGCAGACTAAACCAATGATGTGTAATAGCTTGAATTATTGAACCCCCTGAAAAGTATGACGTAGATAGTTGTCTGTTTGAAACATTCCTGAAATTTCCAAGCCAAATTCTACTCAAATATTTGTAAGGAGGTAGAAATATGTGTGATGGAGGACAAGGGAATTTGCATAGAAGGTAATCTTGTGCTTGTTTTTCATTCTGAATTAAAAAAAAAAAAAAAAAAAAGGAATTAAGTCAGACATGCAAGACTTAGAAATGACCTAACAGCATCAGACAGGTAGTTTGGTCTACCTAGCTGAGTGTCCATAGCAGATGCTATTCATGAAAAGCAAGTAAATCTGACCACCCTCTGAGTCTTCAAAGTGGACACTTCCCTCTGATCCCTAGTCAATGGATTAAGGGTCTTGGGAGGTAACCCACTTTCTACTGCTTCTTTATTTATTTATAGTCCCTGAATTTGCCTAATCCCTTTTTTCTCCGATGATATTCTCTGTCTCTACAATTTTCTGTGGCAACAAATTCCAACATTTCACTGCTTGCTGCTTAAAAAACATACTTTTAAAAAAACATGTTTCAACTGATCTCCTGCTAGTTTCAGCTAGTTCTAGTGCAATGATGTTTTGTGAGTAATGATTCTGCATTTACCTCATCCATCAGCTTCATGGTTTTGCAAAACTACCTTTACAAACATCAGGTTTTCAAAAGATATACTCTTGCTTCTGTTAAAATTAATCTTGGATTGGGACTAGGTAGTATGTTAAACAAATCTGTTGTTCCACATGATGGAAATTGGTAAGTGATCTCTCTGTCCTTGTCTTGACCCATGAGCTTTTCACTGTATCTTCTCCCCTTGTCTTGTTGAGGAGAGAGAGTGATAGAGCAGCTTGGTGGGCACTTGGCAGCTAGCCAAGGGCAACCCACCACATACTACATGCTCATACCTCTGGAAATAAACTGATTTCCCTCCAGATGTAAGCTGCAACGACCTATCCAAATATTTTCCTGTGGGAAGCATATACCTTTGATCATTACAATTCACAGAGCTAAGTGTTCTATTATTTCTAAAGATAAATTAGGAATGGCCTTCAGCATTGGTTCCTATGAACTATCAACAGCCTATCAGGAATAAGAGAAGATCTTAAAAAGAGACAGCTGTTTTTCACATGGATTTCTCCAACATATTTTCACAGAAGTATCAACAACCTAGGAAAAATGGCATGTTAAAGTCTTTAAAAGGGTACTCTTTTTCTATTTCTTCTCCCATGGAATTGAAGGGATGGAAAAGCTTTCTAATGTTTGTCCCATGGATTTCCCTGCATCACCTCTCATCACATATCCACTTCTTTTTCCTCTTTATACTGAGATTGAAGAAAAGAAAAAGTTTGAGGTTGGTTTGTTTGTTTGTTTAAATAAAATAAAATAAAAGAGATTGAGTATTAAATGACCTTATAAAACAAACTTTGTATTTTTAAATTCTTGACAAAATGTAATTTTTAGTAAAGGCCACTTTTGTACCTAGAAATTAATAAAAAATTACATTCCTCTTCCTATCACAACCCCACCCAAATGCTAAAGTCCTACTTTCAAACACTAAATCTAAGAGTAAGTATTCTGAACGTAAAGCAAAAATTCTACTTGGCTATAAATACATGTTTTAAACATAAAATAGATTTTTTTATTAGAGTAGCTATATGTTATTTTTATGTAACATATACAACATATACATATCAACACAGTGAATTTATTTTCAGCTGTGACACATCTTAAATTTTCAATATGCTACCATTTCTGATTAGTGGAGTTAGCATACTACTGAGAAGGAATTGCTAAGACTCTTTATCAAATGAACCTCAAGAAAGTATGAGGTCAATGCTACATTATGTAGCATCATTTTTTCAGTACAATTAAATTATACAGTTGTAGACTCAGTCTAAGCTGTAAAAGTACCATTTTTAAGTTTTAATTGTTAAAGAATTTCATAGTGTGTAGGTGTCATAAGACAGAAGGATACACAGTGAAACCTGTGGTTTTAATCGATTGTCTGATGATATTTTATTTAAAGGAAATTACTTTGTAGGCAAATGTGAAACAATTTTCCAAGAAAATTGGGATGAGTAGAAAGGCTCAGATGGATTAAGAAGAGGGCAAGTGAAATATACCTTGGATAATGAATTAACTTTAAATTAAGGAAAATAATACAATAATTCATTTATATGGAAAACCCCAGAAATGAGCAACAAAAGAATGCATGCAATTCTTGTAAAGCTTAGTTGTATGTATTCTGAGCAGATTAGACAAAATTTTGTAGCATAAATTTGAAGAGTAACTTCATCAAACCAGTTCTTATGTTTCATTTTTAGCAACTCTTCTAGGCTTTTAAAACTTTGTCAGTATAGGTTCTGTTTTTCACGTTACACAGAACGCAACACACTTTAGTCAGACTTCTATTTGAAATTGCAAGGCAAATTGCAAACACATTTTGAAAACGCTATCTCCTTAAAGAGACCTTCATGAAACCACTATGTGTATTGGCTAGATTTGTAATCTAAGACTATTTAGGCTATAGAGAGCAGCCCTGCAGAGAAGGACTTGGCGGTGTTAGTGGATGAAAAACTGAATATGAGCTGTCAATGTGCTCTCGCAGCCCAGAAAGCCAACTGTATCCTGTGCTGAATCAAAAACAAGCATGGCCAGCAGGTCAAGGGAGGTGATTCTGCCTCTCTACTTTGCTCTGATGAGACCCCACCTGCAGTTCTGCATCCAGCTCTAGGGCCCCCAAGACAAGAAGGACATGGACCTGTGGGAGTATGTCCAGAGGAGGGCCACAAAGATGATCCGAGGGCTGGAGCAGCTCTCCTGTAAGGAAAGGCTGAGAGAGTTGGGGTTGTTCAGTCTGGAGAAGAGAAGGTTCCTGGGAGACCTTATTGCAGTCTTCCAGTACTTAAAGGGGACCTATAGGAAAGACTCTTACATCAGGGCATGTAGTGATAGGACAAGGGGTAATGGTTTTAAATTGAAAGAGGATGGATTTTCATTAGATATTAGGAAGAAATTCCTTCCTATGAGGGTGGAGAGGCACAGGAACAGGTTGTCCAGAGAAGTTGTGGATGCCCCGTCCCCGGAAGTGTTTAAAATAGGTTGGATGAGGCTTCAAGTAACCTCGTCTGGTGGAAGGTGCCCCTGCCCATGGCAGAGGAGGTGGAACTAGATGATCTTTAAGGTCCCTTCCAACCCAAACCATTCTACGATTCTGTGATACTTCTGTTAGCAAAATAAACAGTGTCATGGAATATTCCCAGGCACTGGAACAAAATAATCTAATCTCTAAAAGTTTTAGAATGGTCGCTAATGCCGTTTTAACCTGGACCAAGTATCAGCCTCTCAGACAATTTCTCAACATCATCTTATATTTCACAAAGGACAAGCAGTAACAGATAGACAGCTCAGACACAGGTAGTGTGGTTTGGGAAGTAAGTGAAGGTATAGCATGCATGGAGGTTGTCCTGTGCCAGCCAGGTTCAATATCATTGAATGATCCTGTGTATTTGCCACTATAATTTTCCAGCATAAATATAACCATTGCAGAACAGAATTTTAAATTATTTGATATAATTATTTGATAAGCCCAAGAGCTTTCAATCATTTCAGAAGCATTTAAAAAAATATATGTTAAAAAACCAAAAAGAGTCAGTATAGATAGTTCAGTTAAAATGCCAATGTACTGTGCAAGACCAGACAAAAAATAAAATAAATATTTATTTGTTTGGAAATAAAGCAGCACACTCCCACGGAGTGTTTTGTTCAATATTTTGACACCCCATCTTGCTGTGTGAACAGCTATTCAAAACTCGTCCACTGAAAGCTTTCTTACATCTGTCTCTGCAGCATCTTCTACAGTACATTCACAGAGACAGAATGATGGAAAATATGGATTGCCATTTTGATCCCAATCAATACCTATGTTTCTTCTGTACTCTACATTTAGTAGAGCATTCATGTTAGTCTAAAACTGGGACCTCAGTCTTCACTTCTTAACATTCACATTTTATTTGTTTGTACTGAAGCCTTTTGGAAACTGGGACAATATTTAAAGAAATGAAAAATTAGCAGGTAAATCTACTATACTTTTTAGAGGTACATACCAACTCAATTTTAACAGCTCCACAAAAGGTAGTGCAGATCACCAAGGCAATTTATGAGCTAGAAGCTTCTAAAAGCTACAAAGTAGGTTGTTACACAAGAGACTAAAAATAGCTGTTATGATTTATCAGGTCCCAATTCCTTTGGGGCTGTTAGAATTTGGAACAGAAATAAGAGCCCTTTTGTAAAATCTCTCTTTTTGTGTTTATCTGGCAAACATGACACAATCTTTATTATTTTCTCAATAACCCATGAAGATTGTTGTATACTCATTTCATAATTTGGAGCATAAGTCTGTAAACCACACATACTAATGGAGAGTTTTCTAACGAAAAGGAATATATATTTTTTTAATGTTACTTTAGGCAAAGAAACACATTTGTAATGCAAACTGGTAGAGAATAAGCAATTTAGAGCTATGGCAGAATATCAAGAATGACACTCTTCTTAATGCATCTCATTACATCCAGATGCTGAAGAACACAATGCTTAATATCACGCACTCATCTCAGGCAATGAAGACTGAAAGCCTGAGCCTGTAATTCTTGAAGCAAAACTTTCATTCTCTGAAAGACTACAGAGTCAAACCATATGTTTCACTGACATTTTCTTCTTTAGTTTTGTTGTATTTTGTTTTGTATATTATGTTAAATCAGATCTTTATGTCCTGAATGTAGTTTTCCTGACTGCTATCCAGCTGCAGTTGTCTTTCTATGCCTACCAGGTACTACACACAGCTGGGATGAGAGAGGGGCATTCTTTGAGAGAAAATCTCTTAATCGTTCTTTCGTTCCTTAAAATGAAAGAAGGGAAAAATCTAACAAACACATCTGTATGCTGGATGGTATGGCAGGCAAAGCAAATCCTCTGGCTATCAAAAAGCAAAATAGAAAGGGCTGGTGTTTAAGAGAACTGAGACGAAATTTGCTGCCTGCAGGGTGTAAGGCAAATACCATGGCATAGATGACAGCTTCCGTTTTCACTTACTGCTTGCAGAAGATTGATGACAAGTGCTTTATGAAAGAAAGAAAAATTGCACTGATCCTAGATATGTGCACAGTATATCCACACATCTCCTCATAAATGTTTAACTGAGGCTGTATGTCCACAGACATTCCCCTCTGCAGCAGCACAGATTTAAGCAGCTATTCTTCTCTGTTTCCACATCTGTGCTGCTCCCTTGCTTTTGGAAATATAACTGTCTGTAGGGCCACAGAATGAACTGGATCAGCAAATTGACCCAAACTAAAATAACCATACTGAAAATAAAATGCAGCTGTGGGTCAGAGGAGAAATGTTCATCCCTGATCCAGTTCAAAGACAGTAAGGATGCAGAGTAGTGCTACAGGCAGGATAACAAGAAAGATAATATTGTAAAAAACATCACAAATAAAGTGTATATGTATGATGAAGAGACGGTAATATAATTATGTTTTACTGTATTTATCAAATTAGAAACTTAATTATTTGAGGCAATACTGTAAAGGTAATTCTTTTTAAGTCATGTGGGCATTTACTCTTTTATGAATTTAATGGAATTAGCATTCTAGGCATGATGCACACCTTGCCTCTATTTAAGTGCTAGCTTAAGAAAAGCAGATACTTTATGAAACTCAATGTACTCAAGAATCCTCCTGTATGGAGATCATCCTATCCTCATTCTTCCTTTCAGAGAAAATTTTTTCAAAATTATGAGTAAAATGTTTGCTGGCTGGGAAGAAGGAGGAGGAATCTAACAGTGTGACCACGTGCTGTGAGGCCAGGGAAGCCATGCCTTTAGAGAGAGAGACTTCTCTGCCACAGATGCTTGCTCTGCCCAGTCTGGTTAATAGGGGTTGACACTGAGGAGAGAATCTGCCTGAAATGATCCTTAACCTTCCAATATAATTTTCCTAGAAGCATAATTTTATCATATAAATAAAGACCGATACTTTTATTTTCTGAAAATATCCTGAATTTGTGATGTTTGTCAAAACTTTTATTAACCAATTTTCATTTTAATTCAAAAGAATAAAAATAGCTGTCAACTGGGTAATTATTATAAAGGATTTCTCTGTACAAAATCTGGATAGATTTTGGATACAGATACTCTTTAACAGAGGTGCTTGACTCTGAAGTCTGACAGCCTACATTCAGAACTAAATGCTATACAGCATCTTTAACAGCCAATTGTCCAGAAACCTTCCCTAAGGCTACACCGCTACATTTTAGTTATAACCACCAAAGACAACGGCAGAGAATACACAACACAGTTCAGCAAGCGTATTTCCCCATGACAGAATAGTCTCATACACTACCAATATTACACAAAAGGCTGATTCCCTCAGTGCTTAGTCCTGTTTCTCAATCACATATGTCTACGAAGTACTACAAATGTTGCTACAAATGAACTGCCCTTGTTTACACATTGAAAAACCTTGTGGACATACTATGGACAGCCCTACCCATCTTTGTCAGGTCCTGCCTGTGCTCCAAGCACACAGCCCTTAGGCAATCCAAACTTTTTCAGTTGAAGTCTGCAGAGCACAGAGCTAAGGCACACAGTAGGGGGCTGATGCATCCAGTCTGAAGCGTGAGAAGTGCAAACCAATAACATGTCCAAGAGGTGGCAAACCTCTGCTACAAGAAATGGATGCTTTCCTCATGATAAAAGTTACAGTCATAAACATGAGTTACAGAGAAAATTAGAAGAAAATTGAATAGACAATTTTACAGATTTATTCCTTAAACCCTTAATATTCTTTCCTAATTATGATATTTAAAATATTTTGTTGTCATTCAATTCAAATGAATGATAGCCATATTGTGACAAACTCATCAAAATAAGGATTTTATTTTTCTTAAAAAGTTATCTACTGTAACTTTGTCACAGACAGTACAGCATCAATTGTCAGGGCAATTTTCTGTTAAATCACTTCTTATAGGTCCATCAGAGAACTGCAAATATAAATCATTCCTAGTAACCAGTTTCCAAAGTCAGAGCAATTATTATACGCCTGCAAATTTTTTAGCTATAAGTGTGGTGAGAGAGAATCATAAAAAAAATATTCCCACTATCAAATCATCAGCTAAGCACTGCTGAAAGCAAATAGCAATTTAGGCATCACAGTTAAGCAAGAGAAATTGCACCCCACTTGTTGATTTCCAGGCTTCTCCTGATAGCAGAGGCACTTAGTGTTATCTCAATCAGGAGCAAAAATAAAGCATGACAGATGCAAAAAGAACCATCGAACGGCTGTAGCCAGATTCAGTCACAGCAGCTCAGAACATGGAGGCAGCAGGAAGACAAGGAAATCTTCCATTTCAGAGAGATAACTTATGTGGCTCTTTTGTACACAGGAGACTCCTTCCTCTTCTAGTGACAGAAAATTAAATGCTTCAGAGCTATAGGCTTGATAAAAGTTATATGGGTTGTTTGAGAAACAAGCCCACAATATACTTCCTTCAGCTGCAATGTCTCAAGTGATTGCTCTACTGAAGTCTCTGGCAACTGCTGAAGCAGAAAACTTTTAGAGAAACCATACAGAACAAAGGAAGGAAGGACAGACACAAGGAAGGAAAGATGGATGGAAGGAAGGATGAAGTACTTGCCATTTCCATTATCTAATTATTTAATATTTAACTAATGCCGGTCTATTACGGAACCATGACTAACAACCTTGCAGAAAGGCAAGTTAATTACAAACAAAGACCAATCTGACATGGTCCTGTGAGTACAAAAATGTCTACAAATCAGCTTGTACTGACAACCTCACTCCAATGCAGTCCGCAATAGCACAAGCAAATCATATTATAGATCACACACATCCCCTTGTACCCCAGACTGCTCTGGAGAGGGAATGAATCTCTTAAACCATTAATTTCTAATGTCTTGACAGGCACTGCTGAAGAAAAGCCTGTAAGGTATTTCTGATCTGTCATATAGAAGCACTGGTTTAATATGTGGTTTACTGACTCCTCAAGAAGGTACAGAATAAAAATGTCAGGCCAAAATAAAGAAAACGATCAGAGTCAAACCCCACTTTTTTACAGACTGATGCTGTAGAAAGACCCATGAGAATTTAAATGTAGCAGTACCATAATTTCTCTAAGTCTGTGAGAAGAGGGAGAGAAGAGAAGACGGAGAGGAGAAGGAGAAGGAGAAGGAGAAGG
>KL271035.1:0-19307 GCA_000699545.1 Podiceps cristatus
TAGAAATCCTGTGATCCTGTGATCCTGTGGTAATTGGCTGATTTTCAACATAACTTAATTTCGGAAAGGATTGTGGAGATTATAGAAGAGAGCATCTTGACATATCCACAAGAAGAGTTCTAGCTCTTATTTCTCACCTTTTCCAGCAGAGAAAGAACAGGGGCACAAAGCTGTATGAATATTTAAGTGGATTTATGACAAGAAGAAGAGAACTCACTAGAAAAAAACATTTGGCAAGCAAAAGCCTTAAAGATAAAATCTCCCATAGGAAATCCATAAAATTAGGCAAGTATACCAGAGAAACATGGATTTCCAAATTTAGAAAAATCCCAGGAAGAACAGCCATCAATTGTCTTTAATTTTTCTACTCCTTTGAAATTCAAGAACTGCTATACCTGGGCAATACATACAAGAGCCAAACTGAGCGCTGCTTAGATACTGTGCCAGTCTCCCTTGATGACTCCACTCACAAATGCATGTGGAGAGACCATTTTAGTGTTATTGTAAAATGAGGGTAGAAGGCCTCTGGCAGCACCCTTCCCACCAAAACTATGCATACCAAATACACAAAGCAAACAATATGAAAAATAATGGCACAGAACAGTAATTCCACAAGAAGATAGAAAAGTTTTAAGTGGGACCAAAAAAAAAAAAAAAAAGCTCTAAATACAGATTACCTGCCTATAAATCAAAATTATTAATGCATTTTAGCACTCTAGAAATTAATACACACTGGTGAGTATTCCAGTTTGCTGAGGTTTTTTACAGCATAATAGATATGGTACTGCAGATTCAATTGCAAGCAGTGAACTATTTCACATAGACTTAAATGACAGGGAGCCTTTTATTCTAACGCATGCACCTGGATTCCAGCCAATCCCTCAATGAAATGTATAATTGGATAACTGTAGGTTATAGCATTAATAGTATCCAAGTGCTTCTATTCTATGTAAAAAGAAACAGTTTTCCTGTCCTTTAAATCTTGCTACAAAAGAGCAATTATTTCTCAATAAATCTGTTGAAAATTAAAAAAAAAAAAACAAAAGAAAATAAAAGAAAAAATTCAGTTGTTATTTTTCCTAGATTTCAAAAACCTTCCTAATTTAACAACTTCTCAAGCATCTGCCAAACCACCTTATCTTCTGTGACTACCCTTCAAACTGTGAGACTTCCAGAGGTGAGGCTCTTTTGTTGTAACTGGGGGAGTAAGCATTCTTGGAAGTCTAAACACTGTAGCAGAATTTGCGCCTAAAAAGCAAGAGAGAGATAGATCTCATTTAAAGCTGGAGTTAGAAAGCCTTTCTACGAAGCATAACAAAGAGAAGAGGTGCAGGCTCATATTATTTGCTGAAATTTTATCTAGAAAATAGGGGGGGTTAATAAAATATAAAAATCCTTATCATTATTGAAATTACAGAAATTGAGCTGCAAACAACAGCCTCTCACCTATCCCTCCCTGATTTGGCAGTAAAATTGCACCCTTCCTAGCACATGAATTACTGGCATACTTTTTCAAACTTCTAGGCTAGTCCTTGCTACTCTGATGCCATGTTTAAGAAGCCCTTTCCTCTCTGATCTATGCAGCAGATAATTTTTGCATGGCCTGTTTTCACTCTGTGCTCAGCACGTCCACTGACTCTGCAGGAGTTCTGCTCAGGAAGTGAGAAAGCATGAACTACAGATCTATAAAGCAGATACCGTCATCCGGCTTGGAAAAAAGCACTTGGCTGACAATTTTTGTAGGGCAGTTTCCTCTCTTGAGGAAATTTAAATTTAAACTTGAATTCTGGATATATTAGAATAACTTCATTCCTTTTATCATTGTTATCTGCAGTCAATAAACTTTTTCTTTCTTTTTTTTTTCTTTTTTTTTTTTAAATGGGGATATTTAGTCTGTCACTTCTCTGAAATGAAAAAGGCTCTCAGCAACTCTAAATCTGCATAATAACTGTAAAGCTGGACTGTACTTCTCATACCATTACAGTATACTGAAATCAACACTAAAGTTCTTTAAATCATCCTACTGAAATATATGTATTTATAGTATATATTGATATATGATATATAGTAAATTAATGCACATATATTCATGAAAATGATTGAAACACACTTATTTTTCTCTTTCAGAGGAAAACACTATGAAGCCTGTAATTTAAAAGGGCAAACCACGCAGCATTGAAACATACCCACGAGAGTGAATCAGCAGCAAGGGCAGAGTACTGGCCTCCACCACCACCAGCACCGTGTGTGTATTACTGAGACGCCTCAGTGACAATGGCAGAGTGGTTGGGTCATATATTGCTCAGCAAAAAGAAGCAAGCACACCAGTATCTTCTCTTTGTGGGTATGTTGCTTTCACCAGTATTAAATTTTCAGAACAAAATTATCTATCTTGTGCTGTAAAGTCACAGGAGCACAAAACAGCACAAACCTACGCGCACACATGAAATTTGTTGTTCCTCAATATAAAATACCTCAAAGCCCAAAAGTCAGAGGGATAACTTTACAAATCAGTTTCCTGTGCTGTGCTGTGTTTTGAGATGAACAGAGCTAGGAAAGACTGTAAAGAAGCTAGTTGTCAGAATCTTGTACCGAATACAACTTACACCGAATGAAGGCACGTACTTTGGAAAACCTGTTTCCAAATCCTGAGTTCGGCTGCAAGTGAAAATTCATTTAAATGTTTTAATCATCACTGCTGCATCACTCCCCAAGGAGAAGCTGTCCCATACCGCTGCAGCTGGAATTCCAGTGGCAAGCCCCACAGAGGGGTTATTGCAAGTCACAACGGAGAGACACTGGGAAAACAAAGAAAAACCTATGAATCCCCCTGGGCTCAACTTTCCTTTTACCCCGATATTGGTGATGTTTCAGCAAATGACCTTGTCACTATGTTTTATATACTATCTCCTTTACTCTGTACCTCATACCTGTAACTGCATTTTACCAAATAATTTTATTCCCTACAGTTTTACTTAAAACTGAAAATAAATAACGGAGGGCTTAAATTGATATTTCACCTGTAACATCAGGCAAGAAATAAAATCTTCCCAAAGAACCTGTTATTTAACATAACGCTGCAGAAACCAATCCTAGATAAATATCAGGTCACTAATTTTTGACAGCCTCTGAGCTTGGGTCCTGACCCTAGGCACCTTTGGAATAGCAGTTCACGAGCACTAGGTCCCTGCGGTTTGCAGGGACTACAACTGGTGCAGGGTGCTCGGCACTTCCCCAGACCTGAAATGAAGTAACAGAGTTCCTGTTGGAATATACGCTTCAAGTCAAGAGTCATTCAAACTCACCTGCTTATCCCTGAAATCCCAGATGTGCGTAAAAAGTTGTATTTATGGCTTCAGGAATGTTGTAAGGCTTAGTCAGCGACTGGCTCTTCCTTGAGGGTTCTAGGAAAAGCTTTTTTGTAACAGTAAGAGATTTAACATAACAAAATATGCCAGAAAAGTAAGAATTAATTAGTATTTCTCTTAATTTATACTGTAGATATTCTACATATAAACTTGAAACAGAACTTAGTCTCCTTCAAAAACTACCCGAGCACTTTAACGCTATTTTTGAGAAGGACTCTATACATGTGAATGTAACCCGACTGTGGAGAGATTATAGCCAGTGGGCAGTCCTGCATGAATATCATACTTGCACAGAAAATGCTCTTGAAAAAAGCTATTGCTTTGATTACATTTATGGTAAAGAAATCATGACACAGACTTAAGATTTTTAAGGAAAAAATACATCTGGGTGAGATTTGGAAAGCTCCATGAAACGTGCTTACAGCAATCTTATGCAGAGCAATGGGACTACGCAGAACACCCAGTATCTATGGGTTTGTTATTGCTGTTGCAGAACAAGTGAAAGGATCAGAAAATAAACCAATAAATAGTACTTGCTTGTTAACAAATATAGTTAACATTCTATCCCTCGTTTAATGTCAAATGACTAGTATAGTATCTGAGAAAGAATTTCTCCTTTTAGTTTGTGTCAAATGAGAGCTTGTCAATGGGAAAATCTGAGGGGTTTTTGCTAGAATATCTCTCCCCCCTCAAAAAGAAAAAAAAAACTTTTAAAAGAGAACCAATGTCTTCTTATTCTGACACTACAGTGCACGAAATTAAAAATTAACCATCAGTTCAGTAAGTAAGCAGAAAAATTGGGAGAAATACTAGTTAAAGAGTAGACAAGCAAAAACTTGTAATGAATTTTTATTATTATCTCAAACACAAACCAGCTGTACTACCCTCCCCCCAGCTAACCATTACTATAAGGTTTCACAATCCAGTAAGGGCTAGGGCAAACTCAGGAACTGCTTCACTTTTATCCACACCAAGCCTTCGCAGGGGACTGAAATCTTTCATCACTTAGTTAGGTTTCTTAGCTAGAGGGCAAGACTGTTGGCTATAGGGTTACTCCCTCTGCCGGATCAAGAACGGGACGTGGCTGAGCTCCCTGGTGCTGAGGTCCTGAGCCAGCAGAGGACTTACCTCAAGTCCTTCCCTCCCACCCAACCCGCAGCCCAGCAGGCAGCCCCGCGGCAGAAAAGCGGTACCTGTTCGGGCCCTTCACCAGCCGGGGCTCAGAGGCAGCCAGGCGGCAAGCGCCAGCAAACTGCACTGGGGTAACGGAGGCCAGGTTCTGGCTAACTTCACGAAACAAGTAGATTGTGTGTAAAAGAAGAAAACTAAGTTATTATATACATTTCACAGCTGCTCTAATAAAGTCTCATCGGTAGAAACTGAACTTTGCAGCTTTATTTTACATTTTTCATGCATGTCTATCAGACATGCAGCTACACAGTTTGTCTGTACGTTTATTTGTTAGATAGAGCACTCCCAGGAAATTTAATTATTTTGAATTATTTAATTATTTTGAAATCAAACTGCAACAATATATGATAATGACACAATAATAATTATCTCTTAAGAATAAATCAGTTCATGGAACAGTTTTCAATGACGATAATTCATTCCCTTCAGGTGGTCTGAAGTGATACTGTATCAGTGTATCATCGCTGATGAAGGTTTAACCACACTTTCAGAAAAACAGTTGTGTAAAGAACCATATAATCACTCTCCCCTCAACTTTCAATCTTCATATCATCTGTAAAAAAGAAAAGAATCATATGCTGAACGGCTGCAAGCACAATAATTACCAATTAGCTCTTACAACTGAGAAATAACAGCCTTTTCATAGCTATATGCAGCCAAGTCTGGCTTCTGTTTATCTCAGTAAACATCACCTATATTTACATGCATATCACCCTCATGTAGATTACTGCTTCTTTCAAGAAACAGGAATTAGTTATCCCTGAAGGCACATGAGAGTTTCCTTTAGATATGCAGACACAAGTATATTTATATGAATTATGTTAATAATTATGCTTTCCTTAAAATATATAGAATTTAATATATTGCAATAAATCTATATCACAGATTCCAGTGCCATAATGACTGCAAAAATGAAATTCTGCTAAACCAGTTTCACACATAGTTTTGTTTACTTACACAGCACCCCATAGTCTACACCCCATACAGCAGGCCAGAAAATCAAACTATTTACATAAGATTATGCATACATGTTTAAATGTCCTTTAGAATTAAGACCATAACAACACTCAACTATGTAAATGTCTCTTAAAAATAAAAATAACACCTGACACTTCTCACACCTTCATCTGCAGATGTATTTGCCTTGAACTGGACCACACTGGGATCTCCATTTCTCAATACAATCAGCACATCTCATCATGTCTGAACTAAAAACAAGCTTACCTACAGAATACATTAGGCAAATTTACAAATTTGATAAACATCACAACATTTTGCTTATGGCTGGGAATAATTGCTTCAGACAGAAGAGTCACCTTTGCGGCAAACAAATTAATTCCATGGAAAGATATCAGGGTTTTCTGGTTTATGCCGTACACTTTCTCGTAAGCAGTACATTGGCAAAAACAATAAGAAGGAACTGCTGTCTATTTAAATTACAATTTTGGATGTATGTTTTAGCATTAGAGTAATATTAATGGAAGATAATAAATCTGAATATAATTAATTGAAACTTAAACTTACGTATAACTGCAAAATATTTAGCACTAAGGTAAAAAAAATTACAAACCTCCAAAGTGGGTTTTATTTTGCACTTACTTTTATTGTGCCTAAAGATTACCTGTTCACACCATTTTTAAAAATCAGACACTGACACAGAGACTCAAAGCCTGATGAGGTTATGGTATCTTTAATTAGATCCTTGGTTTTGTTTTTAGGTTTTAAGTAAAAATGAAAATATTCAGACTGGAAATTCAGAATACTTTTCTTTCCCCTCCTTCCAAAAAAAAAAAAATATTGGTAAGCAAAATGACCATAAAACTCAGACACTTATTAACCAGATCAGGTTGGCCCTGGCAGAGGCGGACCTCTGGGGTGTCCCCATCACCACCACTGCCAGCCTGCTCTCCTCTGGGGCACACCACTTCCCTCTTCCCTTGCTCCCCTCTTCTGATGCCCACATCTACGTGAAGAAGTGAACTGGCATGTGAAGGTAGCTGAAAACTAACCCACCAAAACCACCCACCCACTCCAAACTTTTCTACAGGTATTGCATTTCTATTCTCTTCCTGTTGCAGCTATGGCCTAAATCTCATAATGGGCAAATACGACAGGTGAGTCTGGATACCAAGTTTTTTTGGCAGTGTAAAAACAGCAATAACAAGCCTTCTTGCTTTCTGATAGGTGGATAAGCTTTAAACAAATATTAACATTCCCTTCACTGTAGAAAGATCAAGTAGGAACAAACAAAGAAACAGTTGTGATCATAATTAAGAAATGATGACACAGTAAAGAGGCATTAGGATGTTCTTCTAAATTACCAATGATTGTGAAAAAATGTTTCAAATTCAGAATAGATTACCAGTATATCAAAGATCTATCCTGACAAACCTAGCAAAATTTATTGATTTCTAATACAATTAAACTATAGGACTTTAATGACAAACAACTTCATACTGTCACAACTTTTATGAAAGAAAAGAAAGGTGCAGATGTACCTGCCTAAAATCTGGCTTATTTGAACAGTTTGCTTTCCAGAAAGAGAAGTGGTCTCTAGGCTAAAAATCTAACTGTAAATTTAGATTACAGTATGACTATATAATTGCATTTAAGTAAAGGACATAAAAAATAGAGACCTTTCCAAATTCTTTTTATAATACCAGATAGGGTAAATTTATTTTTTTGCTGGGTAAAGTCTGTTCTTTGTTTTTCACTGAACTAAAAGTAATCTGTAGAAATTATTCAGTATTTTTTCATTTTGTTATCTTCTATGTGTAAATCTGAACTTCCGGAAAGTAGTTTATTCTTTTTACTATAGCTAGGTCATGTTTGTTTCTATACCACTGAGTTAACCTTATTAAAAACACTCAAGAAACACTTGGGATTTTTGTGTGAATTATTATACCAACTACTGGGAGAATATTTGCTCTCCACAGAACAGTGAATATGACTTTCTACTACCAAAAAGATAATCCATATATACTGTCAACACTGTTTTCCAGTTGACAGAATTAATCAACATTAATATTTTATTTCTTACGAGTCATAGTCTTACAGTCAATTATGTCAGGTCAAGAACTGTAATAAACATTCTGTTATTTTGCGTGTATTATTTTTGGCATAGTTTTATGTTTTATAAAGGTATATCCTTGCCCCACCATAATAATCAGTGTGTATTGGTGCATACCTTTGGTGAGAACCTGCTTGGGGTTTTTTCATCAAAATCAAAAGCCTATTCTAAAGGGTTGTTAAGAGTCTCACCTCCTTTGGTTTGCAGTGGTATGCTGAGAATGTCAGCCTCTGTGGATGGCTCATTGTTCATGCTGATGCAATATAATGGTTCACTCAAGAAAGAAGGTTTCTTCAACCTTTTTGTGTTGAGTGCTCTTGACATAAAGTAACCTTCAGTAACGCTCTTATCTCCCATCTTCTGTAAACCTTCTAGGTCATCAGGTTCCTCTGTTTGGGCCACTGAATCCTTTGATAAGTGACTATCAGCCAATGCTTTGCTGATATAGTAGCCAGGGATTTCACTCTCTGCATTAACACACAAGCTTTTGTCTTCGAGTCCAGCCTTTTCCTGAGCCGTTAACATCCCTACAATATGGTCTTCAACTAACATTTTGGAAAGAGTAGATGTGGAGTGAAGAGTGGAGTCTTGACTTGTGTAACAAGGGGGACTTAATCCACAAGAAAGAGATTCCTGAGACTTTGGCATGGTAACATTGCTTATTGTTCTCTGAGGCTGCATACATTCTTCCAGAAGGGTCTTAAGCTGCTCTTCAGAGAGGCCCATTTGTTCTCCAGTCTGAAAAAAAAAAAAAACGGACAAGAATTTCTTCTGTCAAAATATAATTAATGAAAAGGAGTGCCATAAAACAGTTTGAGATGCAAAAACACTGGCAGAAGTTTTAAACTGATATCAATGTTTTTCAATTCAAATTGAATTTAAATATACATTTACATAATTATATCATTTATGTAACATCTTCACTAGGTTCTAGATAGATAAGATGCTGAAAGTTACGAAGAAGTCTGATGTCCACAGGCCCGGGGGGGCCTATGATTTCACTTAGTCTTCCACTACATACCACTGCTTTATAATTACCAAAGCATGTACTTTTTCTACGTATCTTGGTTTGTTATGTATGCATACAGACACATAGGCATCTTAAGATTTTAATTACTGAAACCAAACCAGCACATTGCTAACAGACTTTCAAGTTGGGGTGATGCAACTGGGATCAAAAATGGTTTTGGACAGCACCAGCCCACAAAGATTGTCACATATTGGCTGAAATATTCCCAGCCGCTATGCAGAAATGCAACATAGCCTCTCTCATCCATGTGACAAAAAGTACATCAATTACTCATCTACACGACCTACCACATCAAGTATGTCCCATGGCATGTGACATAAGAAAGCTCCATTTTCTGTACGACAATTTTACTGTTTTCTCCAAGCTGTCACTGCTTGGATAGCTCACAGATGTACCTTTTCAGCCCATTTCTTATGCAGACAGTGGCACACTCCCATCATGTTTATCATGCATGTTTCCTTTACTGGACATTTCTTAAAGTTTGAATTAAAGATGATGGTAATCGTGAAGAGTAGCAAAGGATATTTTGCCGAGAGAGGTTTGCAATGGGGAGTTACTTCTAGCCTTTACAATCTTTAATGCTCCTTGGTAATAGAGAAGCACAATACTCCCTGACAATTTAAAGATTATAATGAAAAGTACAAGACATATTTTATACATGCGTAATACATTTGCCTGGGAAATATGAGACATAGAAGATATAATAATAGCTACTACGCAACATTTAATGGAAAAAGATGCTTTCCACAATCAAAGCCTCGGTTTTATCCAACATCCAAGAGACAAAGAATCAGTTGACAATCTGATGAACTCCATAAGGCTGCAGTGGTTTATGTCAAATGACGACTTTATTCACTGTGTAATAACTATTACAGAGAATTTACTTTACATTGTGCTAGAGCATGGAGCTACTGTCATTTCAGAGAAAAGATCAATATCAGATGTTTAGCTATTTTTTTTTTTTTTTCCCCTGAAGGTCTCTTATCCAACTAGAGGAGTGATATGACTCTGTTTGATGTATATGACATGATGAAATTGCAGCCTAAGTAGCACAGTGTGTATGGATTATGCCTGAAAACTGGAAATAATATTTCTTTGTAAAACATGTTTTGGCTATTAAAAATTACAAAGTGTTCACTAAAGTGAACAAGAAAGATGTTTTCGGTTACTTTCAGTTACCATTCTGTATTTACATGTTCAACATCAATAATAGCCAGTGGCTGCTACTATAGACTGATTAGTTTACAGTTCAGGCACTAGCTGATGTACTTAAACTCAGTTTTATAGATTTATTCAAACCACTAGTCCTTTCCTGCACAGAACAATTTCCTTCTCAAAGACACTTTGAGTTCACTTCCTACACATACAAAAGAAGACAACTGCATTAAAGAAATTGAGATGTTAAGGGCTTTTAAACAAACAAACAAAAAAGACCATCGACAGACTATCATTATGTATAGAGAACCTTATTTAGATGAACATAAAATCAGGTAATTATATTGAGTATCAGCTAATCTTGGTATAAATCAACATACTTTTGATAATAGAACTGAAATCAAACCACAATCTTAAGCACTTATTTAGATAACAAAAATTATGACCTCTTCAAACTTTTCTCAGGCTTTTAAATTTTATTCCTACTGCAGAAAGTACTCAATGATGAAAAATGTCAGACAGGGAAAAACAATTAGTAGCAAAACACATGACAAATCAAAAATGAAACATGGAATTCTTCAAATTTTCACTCTCAATCTAATCTACCAGCCCATGCTGAATTCCTTACATTTCTTGAAAGAGAATTTTCATGTGCAGGACAACGTGTGTTTACAAGTACTCATTATTGGAATGGACTCGCTATAAGGAACAAGATGCATTCACTCAGGCAGAGCACCACAGCAACACAGTGACAGCTGCACAGAGAGTATATCCGCGGAGCAGAATATTACGCGATGTGAACATAGCTATATTTGTATCACAAGATTCTCACATCTGGAAGCTCACATGAATTCCCATATGGTTTTAAGTGTGTGGTTCTATACTAGCATATTTCAAAGCTCTTAGCCAAGATCCTTTGGAGCTAATTTCATGTTAATGACAGGGCAATTCACCCACTGCAGAAAGGAATTCTGCATCTAGTGTAAAAGAATGGCTGAGTACAAAATGAACATAGTGAGAAAGATCATCATGTTCTCCTTTTCTTTTGTCCTTTTATTCCTCCCAACCCCACTCCATTTATCTGCAATCTATTTTTCCTTGTCTATATTTAATTTTTTCTTTTTTTTTTTTTTTTTCCTTTCAGGGAAATCATATGGCTTGTATTGATGATTAGTTCATGGACTACCTAGATTATTGCCAGAGAGCTAGGTGGGGAGGTTTACAGCCTAAGGCGAATGGGGAGGGAAATGAGTATAACAGCTACAGAGTGGAAAGACTGGTAACCGGTGGCCTTGTTTTCCTCCACAGCAGCAGGCCTGCAGGCAAAGCAGACGGTGTAAAACCTTTATTTTTGTTCTTTCTTTATCTCTTCCTCCCTTTGGACTATTTTGTAAGACATGCTTGCAAGGATGCAAAGACAAAGAAAGAAAAAATATTTAACACACCTCTCCAAAAATTACATTTTGAAATACTAAAGGCTCACTGTTCACAGTTTTCTTGTGCCAATGTCATTTTAGGGTTAAGGAAAAATATACAGTAGAGGAGAAGATCGCTCTTAGATAGCCTCCACTCATCCACTCAGCAGCAAGAAACTCTTACACTGAAATGAAAGCAGAAAGGCTGCTGTTGAAATCAGAAAACTGAGTTTAGGGAGACATGTAATACCCTAAGCAGAGACACCTCACACCAAAAGAAGGCTGTGCATTTGCAACCAAATGAGCATTTTAACTCACAGGATCACATAGCACAGCAACTGTATTAGAAGAAATCCTGTCACAGCTCACTGTACTAATTTAGTCACAAGACTTGGAATCAGTAACAGTGTCTTAGGGAGACACTAGATTCTACTTCTCCCAAGCTTTCACCACCCTCACTGTAAATAATTTACAACTCCTATACAGAAAAAAGCCTTCAAGATATTTCTTTAAAATCACAAGGACATAAAATTAATGTAATTCAAAATGCAGAAACAGCCCACTAGACAAGGGAAAATGCGCTATCAGGTCTGGTTCCCATTAGAAATTGGAAAACCTTTTAATTGTTCTGGCTAATTTTTAATAGGACACTGAGTCCTATTCATTTCCAGGGCTTTTTACCGTTAATGATCCAAAAAACTCATTCCTAGCCAGGAGTTTAGGAGCCTGTTAATGACCTTTACTGTTTACGTGTGGCTAGTTTTTCACACACTTGTGGCTCTTCTATGACTGAAGATTTCTTGTTCGTTGCTGAATTCCTCGGTGACATGGGTCTATAGAGAAAACCTTACTGCATGTGGTAGGAATGCAAACTTGTAGATTGCTGTGGACAGACCTGCTGCAACTACGGGCTCACAAGTTCAAAGCTTTAGGCTTGTTTTCCACATCTACACAGTACCAGAAACAGACTAACACTGAAAGGCCTGGTTAGATTTTAGCATGGGGAGAAAGCTAGTACATTAGGATTATTCCTAATTTCTAAGTAAAAATGAATCATAAAATGGCACATAGTAAACGACCAAGCACTAGAAAGTCAGGACTTTTCAAGGACTCAAGTAGCTGGCATGTCTATAAACATGTATATTTTGTTGCTTAATCTAAAAGTATTACAATCAAGAGTTCTCATGATACTTTAATTGCTCGAAACAACTTATTTTGACGCTTTAATTTACCTACATTTTTACTGATGTGTAGGACTGCAACAGTCAATTCTAAAGTAACTGCTCTCTTCCTGATAAAAAGACTCCATTTTAAGAGTACACTGAACTATTGAGACAATATTCAGATTCTTGACACATCAGCACAGGAAGGTTTTGTAAGTTTTAGTTATTTCATGACTTATTAATAGTTTCTCAGACAGCTCTATTCTGCTTTGAAAAGGTAATCCTTGCCTTGTATCTCCACACTACTCAACATGCACCGTCAAGTCCAAGGTCTCACCTTCACGCATCACACCAAAGCACCATGCACTTGTCTGTGAACAGCACCAGCCAGTGCTACTGCGGAATATCAGTAATATGCTGCATACAAAACCAGACACAGCGTGCCATTATGGAAGAGCTTCTTAAAACTTCCAGAAATGCTAAAAGCCCAAAGTTCTTTTGTACCACAGAAGTCAGGATTGGTGTCCAGAACTTTTAAACTAATTTAAATTATGGGAATGTGTCCTTACGAGACTGTTGTGGGCTATCTCCAGCAGGCAGCTAAGCACCACCCAGCTGCTTGCTCGCTCCCCGTCCCCAAGTCCCAGAGGAAAAGGGGAAGAGGAAAAGAAGAGCAAAAGCAATAAACTTGTGGATCAAGATAAAAAGTGTTTAATAAGCAAAGCAGAATGGAAAGAAGATAGAAAGAAAACAAAACAAGTGATGCAAAGGCAATCACTCACCCTCTCCCAGGGGCAGACCAGTGCCCAGCCAGTTCCTGAGCAAAAAACGGGTAACAACTTTCTAGAACTCCATCTTTTCCCTTTTTATTAGTGTGCATGATGTTATATGTCAGGGAATATCTCTTTGGTTAGTTCGGGTCATCTGCCTCATTGTGTCCCCTCCCAGCCTATTGCACATTCCCACTCTGTTCACTGGGAGGGCAGAGCAAGGAACATAGAAGGCCCTGATGCTGTGCAAACACTATTCAGCAACAGCTAAAACACGGGTGTGCTACCATCAGCATTGTTCTGACCACAAATCCAAAACACAGCACCATACTGGTGCTATGAAGAAAATTAACTCCATCCCAGCCAGAGACCCATACAACCGCTTTTACAAATAAATTCTTAAGTGTCCAGCACATCATGTTATGGATTTTAGTGCTTGCTTGTTTGTTTTAAAAACACTACGTTATAAGAAAGAGCTTAACGAATTTCAGAAGGGTTATTTCAGAATGTAATGAGAGAAAAATGTAACTAGAGTAGATCAAAAATACACTTAACTCAGTAAGCATGTTTCTGCAGAGGTATCGATCTGTTGGTGTTAAAAATTCATTCTGAATAATGCATTCAGAAATTAAGAGCTTCTTGTGCTACAATCACGACTCACTATCTGGTGGTCCTGTGCTTATGTCTAGCTTGGCTGGACTTTGGGACTTCTGTACTGTTTCAGGAAGGACATAAATTCTTAAGAATGAACAGGATTCCTGAGCCATAGGAGAAAATCTACCAATTTTGCTCTTTTTCTCCTTCTGCTATCTTTCCTTCTATTAGTTATGTTTTCCCTTCTCTTCTTTTTTCCACTGCTTCTGTTTGTGTAAAAGCAGAAAGAATAGGTCTGATAGTCAATATTCTGTAGCTGCTGCTGTTAACAGCCAGAAAGCAGAAAGGACAGAAGTGTTTAGGCAAGAAAACAGGAACAGCAGGGGAAGGGAAAAAAAAAAAAAAAAAAAAAAAGAGAGAGAGGATTAGTAGGCATCTGGTAACATCACTGTCTGAAAAGAAAATTCAACTTGTAACATCATGAGCCATCAGAACCACTGCATCAAGGCCATTATCAGTCTCATGGAATCATATAAAAACTCCATTAAAAATAATTTAAAAGCAGTAAAAATTTCAGAAGACAAAATGAACTTTGGTAATTAATTGGAAATTAAAAACCGTAAAGGATTTTCACCCTTTCTCTGACAAACAGAAATCTTAACAGAAATCAAAAGGGGACATGAGTTTATACAATTTTGCTCTTATTTAGAGTAGCAAAGTAGGTGAAAATTATGAAGAGGAGACATGGTAATTGCAGCAGTTAATTTTTTTTTTTAAGATAGTGTACAGGTTATACAACTAAAAATAATTATGACAAGTTCTTGCAGGCAAAACTAATTTAAACATGCATATTTTAGTCATTACAAAGACTAAGACAAAGAGACATAATACAAAGAGACATAATAATTGTTTTTATTTCATCTTTCTCAAAAATAACCAGTGCTTGTGGTTTGAATGTGCAAATAAAGAAAAATAGTGCTTCATCAGCTATGTCACACCCTGTAGACTTTACAAAGAGAAGGCAACTGGTTGCCAGAAGTTACAGAAGTAGAAAAAAAAAAAAAAAAAGGAAGCTAAAATATCTTTTACAAGCATTTTCTTCTCATTTGACACCACAGACACTTAGCTACATTACTTGCAGCTGCAGAGCTTGCATGGTACCACACTAGGATATAATGAAGATCTTTTGGCAGCTGTAAGTGTGAATTTTTTCTTGGAAGCATATGGAAATAAAGTTACAATTTTAAAGATCTAAAAAACTTTATTTCTGAATTGCTACAACTCATGCTTTTTACCCTTCATTTTTTCTGAAGCTTATTTTCAATTTTAGCTTCATTTCATGGCAGCTTTCCATATACAGGTTTTTTATCATTTTCTAATATTGTATATCAGCAATGAAGTTTTCACCCATGGACACCAAAATCTGAACTTGCATATCCTCACCGGAGTTTTAAGAAGGTTACCTTCAAACCAAAATTTTAAAATGTCACACAGGATTAAAGTTTCTAACATTCCTATCAGGTATGTATTTTTTAATTTAAAAAAAAAAAAAAAAAGTATATTTTTAAAGGAATTGAAGACTACTGTACATAATTATTTTTCTCAATTACCTATATATGCATTAGAGGAAGATTTTGACTTTGAACGCTCATTAACTGAACCAAATATGGTATTTGCAACTGTTAGACCCTAAACAGTACTGGATTCAAACCTAAACAGTTAAAACATCAAATACAACTGCAATGGGTTGACCCTGGCTGGAGACCAGGTGCCCACCAAAGCCACTCTACAACTCCTCTCCTCAGCTGGACAGGTCAGAGAAAATGTAATTATCCCGGTTTTGGTTGGGATGCAGCTCATTTTCTTTCCAGCAGCTCCTGTGGTTTGGATTCAGTGTGTGAAGGATGGTGACAGCACGCTGCTGGTGTTGGTTGCTGCTGCACCATCAAGGACACCTTGCCGCCTCCCACGTTTTGCTGTTTTGCTGATGTGCAGGTGCATAAACCTGGGAGGGGCACAGCCAGCACAGTTGACCCAAACTGGCCAAAGAGGGTATTCCATACCATAGACGGCATGCCCAGTATACGTGAGATCATCCAGTGGGCCTTTTCCCTTTTTTCCCCTCTTTCCATGTGTTCAGGTCTTTGAGTTTGTTTGGCTGTTCATTCCCTCACTCGCTTTCTCTGGAACTTGCTGTTCTAGGACAGCTGCAGGGGAACATCTCTGTTCTGTGATGACTGCTCAGGATGGTCATTGAGTGGTGAGAAATTGTGCATCGTTTGTTTTATATATTCCTTTTTTTTTTTTTTTTTTCCTTTGCTGTCCTGGTGAACTGTTTTTATCTCAAACCATGAGTCTTCCTTTCTCTCCGCTTCTCGTCCCCACCCCACCAGGGAAGAGGGGAGCAAGCGAGCGGCTGTGTCGTATAGGGTTAAACCACTACAATAACAAAAGGCTTGTGGACAGTAAAAACTAAGCATTGTACCATATATGAGTCACTGTATAATTTTTTCTCTCATTTCTAAAATCTTCCTCAACAAATGGATAGCTCCCTGGTTTCAGAGCACTTGATTTCATACACTTTCAAGTATTCTTAGTTTAGAAAGCAAGCTGCTTTTATTTGAACACACTGAACAGATGTGTGAAAACATAAGACACAAATTCCTGAACTGGTATTTACAATCCATTATTCTGATTAAGATCTTCATTTTCTAGGCTCTACTGAAGAAGCAGAACTTCTGCAATCGAGGCTATTTAGTATTCAAAAACTGTTTTCTAAACATCCCATTTTGTTTTTTTAACTGTTTGTTATTAAGCATTTAACAGATTTCATTCCATAGAACTATCTTCCTTGAATATTATTAAGTTGTGGGTTTAATTTCCAGCAAAGCCAGTAGAGTAGACAAAAATGCCTTGATGTGGTTACAGCTGTTTTCTGTTAAAAAAAACCCAAACCACACATTTATTTTTCTTCTTTTGGTCATGTTGGCTTTTCTTTTTCCAAGAAATAGATACAGTGTAGCATGATGGTGCTACAGTATCTTATGATAGCAATTTTAAAACTCTGCAATGAAGTATCTTTTAAGCCATTAAGAATACCTACAGGTCCATAATCTATTGGCAGAACATAAAATACAAATACTAATAAAACTAACGACACTGAGATTTGCTTCTTCATATAAGAAACCTCACTGCAAATCCTAAAACACCAATAAAACTAACAAAATGCCTCCATCCAATAAGAAGGAAAACAGGGAAGGCACAAACACATGATCTAGATGACCTGTGTAGTTTAGTCTCACCAGAAGTAAGGACTGGCCCAAGGAGAAGTAAGCCATGAAGACTCACCAGAAGCAACCATAGGCAGAAGCTTAAAAAGGAACAAAATAATAGTTTATGTATTCTAGGAGTTCAGATTACAATATATCTATTTCCTGAGACTCTTTAGGGGTATCTTTTAAAGTGAATCTTATTAATTGGCCCTGTGTGTCAATAGCAACACACATCTCTGAATATTGACTTCTTCTGTATAACATATATATGTATATGGTAAGCCTGACCTGTGACACATATTTTTCAAATGGAAATATCCCCTCCCAATAACAGAAGTATGTTCTGAAGGACGTTCTGTTGTATGTGGAATAACAAGATACAGAAACCTGCAGCATTTTCTAGTGAAGTAATACAGGTAGCGTGCAATCTCAATTATCCAAGTTAAGGAAAAAGCACGTAGTTTCTTTTATAAATGTGGTTTTCTTACAGAGTTTTTGACTTTGCATGAAATACAGATAATAGTACTCCTCTCTTTGTCCCACATTCATGCCACCTAAATCAAGAGCCTCAGACAAGTACTGTTAATTGTGGTTCCCCAAGGTCCACACAGACGGCAGAGACACAGACACCGGCACTTCAGATTCAAACCAGCTAAAATCTAAAGAAAAGAACACTTAGAGTTTTGCTTACAAATTACTGTTTTAAAAGTGAAGCCCTTCTGACAACACAATTCAAAGGACACTAAGCAAAAAGAGAATAAATGGGAAGATGTGGTTGGACTCGATGACCTTAAGGGTCTTTTCCAACCTTGACAATCCTATGATCCTATGTACAGATAAATATTGCAACAGAAATTTGGTAAATCATAGAGGATTACAAAAAGGTACATAAGACACCACTTTCCAGAAACTTGTTTCTGAGGAGTATGTTGAAGAGTTGTAAAGACACCTAGTTTTAAATAGGAAGACCCATAATGTATCACACCGGCTTAGCTTTCATCGTCTTGTTGTTGTAGTTCTTCCCACAAGCTAAATAAAATCACGTACAGTATTGCCGTGTATTGGCAAATCCAAGCACTCAAACACTGAGAGCCACGACACCTCTCCAAAAATATCAGGTCTAGTACATCTGAAGCTGTCTTAGTTTGGTCTTTTAATTGTTACAGTTTCAAAGAAAAGCTGGGAGCAAAGATTCCAGTGCAATCATGGCACTGCAAAAATCTAGAATTTTAACATTACCAAAAATTACACAACTTGTGGGAAAAATAAAGAGTGGTTGGCAATATTTGTAGTTATCCAAATTGCAAATATGGAATCCTACCTCACAATGACATGACTATTAAGTCTCTTTAAAAAAGAGAAAAAAAAAAGTTCCCATTTACTACTCACTAAATGTTTCTAACCCTTTCGATTCACAGCATAATTACACTCACTAAGGAACATCCTGTCTAAAATCTATGAAATTGTCACTGTCTTTTAGCGAAAAATTATTGTGCATGAGTACAGATAAAGGAGAAAGGGTAGGTGTAGTTTTGCCACTTCTCAGTCACTGATTATGAGAGATCAAAGAACTGATAAAGAATTTTATTTTCATTTTGTGTTTGGTGGGACTTACTGCCAAAGGGCAAGTGCAAAATTTCTATAGAGAACGTCAGGTTGCAGCTGCACTTGTCAATGTGGGCATATATTTTATGGAGTGCTGAGAAAACATTTTTAAAAAAGAAAGAATAATGAAGAATCTTTTTCTTTTCTAAAGAATTGAAGGGTATTTTGAAATGAGATACCTGCATCTGGCTCTTCTATTTCCATTCAAAATGAAACCCAAAAGCCTTCAAGAAGAATGTTATGAACAATATGGCCCCAAGGAAACCATTTGATTTGGAGTTGCAAGCCTGCCTGCACCCACTGCACCCATTCTTGATTTTTTTTTTGGGGGGGGTATGGGGGGGTGGTGTGTGATATAGATCTTTTCAGTAACTACAAGAACGGGAATTAAACCTTGAAACTTTCAAATTTACATTACCAGAAAATTTACATTTACCACATAACAATTAAAAAGCTAAGATTGAAAAACAAGTGCTAATCTATTATTATTATTGTTTGATGTTAAAAAAAGAAATGCAAAATTATATTATTCATTTTTTTCTAACTACAAAGGTCAGTCTTCAGAAGATCTATTTGTTAAAGTAAACCTTAGTTTGTATCGTTTTTTAAAACCCTTACAGTTTTTCCTCATGTTTGTCTAAAACATATGGTAAATGTGCAACAGTACCAATGAC
>KL271035.1:19323-55299 GCA_000699545.1 Podiceps cristatus
GGCATGATAAATTTCCCATATTATTATAACCAAAAGCCATCTATTTTATGTCCTTGCCAAACTAGAAACAGCATAAACATTGTAAGACCAGGCAGGAGAGCCAACCTCCTTTTTCTTCAGGAGCAACAAGGAAAAACCTCACAGTTACTTTCTGCTACTCAATTTGTAATAGTTTTAAATTCTCTGTGCCTCAGAAATGAAACCCCCTTTCAGCATCTTCTATTGTTCTTTTTCTCAGTCACAGACCCTTTCTCATGTCCTAGAACAAAGACATCTAGAAAAGTACATGCATTCAAAATGTTGAGATTCCTTATTGTTATTATCCTGGCCCATGTAATGAGAAGCCCAGGTATCTGCATACAGATAAAAAGCAAGAAAGCTGTCACTCATTTACAGAGACAGTAGGTTGATTTGACTATGGAAGCTACGGGCCAACAGGTACATAACACAACATTGTTGTAGATGTTTCCTTCCCCCCACTTACTTATTTCCTGGTAGTCCCCTACCTGGGAAATAAGAGATGGCTACATCTTCGCAGCTAGAAGCAACAATGGCATTCGACAGGTCACACAACCACGCGGGGCAGGCTCCTGTACCTACTCCTCATCACCAACGAGAATGCCACAAGCCTGGTGACAGACGTACAGGAAACCAGATGGCCCGAATAGCATATGCCAAGCATAAGCATACCAGCTTTCCCGCACCAGCAATGAAAAGTAATTATGCTCATGTAGAAATCTAAAGGTTTTATAGTAAAAAGACTCACACTTTAAAAAATAATGTCTTGATGATACAGGAATGTTTTAGCATTTGAATTTTTCACTCATTTTCTGCAGAACATGCTCATATATAAAATGTAATTCAAAACAGCTGTGTAAACACTGATTCTAAGAAATTTCACTTTTAAGGAAATTAATACAATTCTAGAAACAACAAACAAATTACAAAAATGTAAAGTGGTACAGCCACATGTAGCTCACATAAAAGTTAATGTTTTGCAATTTGAAATGTATAATTGGTATAGGATTAGGTAAAACGTATTTTTAAATGAAGCTTGAGACAATCCCATTTACACTCAATGATGTACACCACTGCACAAAAAGGAAAAAAAAAGTCTAGTATTTCCCCTAATAAAAGACATGAAAGCACCAAAAGACTCATGCTTTACAAAAGAAAGTTATGTAAATTTATCATGCATTTGGGATACAGGTGACTCTACTGGAGCTGGAGTCTGTCTTTTGCCCGTGAAGTCAAAGTTCATATGTCACTCATAAGATCTGAAAGATTAATTTACAAAAAGTCTGTGTGATCACGTTACAAGGTCAATGGCTTAAACACAAAGCGCTGTGCACCTCAGTTGCTTGGAACTTTCTTTAGGGCACATTGGAATGTTTTTGCCCAGTGGCTTTGGTAAAAAAAACAACTGAAGTTCACAGCTGTGTTTCTGATGAATTAATGATGACATTGTTGGCTTTAGAGGACACTACACTACTCTCAGATATGTGGAATCACAGCTACCGAATCAGTAGGCAACGACAGTGAAGTGGTTTTTGTGCGTCTTCCAGGCAGTTAGCAGAAAGCTATTTACCCATTAGGCTAATTCAGGCAGAGAGTTCCTGTTGAAATACATTGAGAAAAGAACAGAACGTATTTTTTGAAACAAAATGCAGCTTAGGGTGGATGATAAATACTCAAAAGTCATAACTTCTTTAACCAAGGACACTCACTGCTGAAGTTAACATGCTTTTCCATTAAGCTTATTAATATTTCAAACTTTTAAAGGAGTTTCAGGATAGATGGGCAAATTATTCAAGTTAAATGTACCAAGGAGCTGACTGAAACCCAGTTTATATATCAAGCTAAGACAAGTATAACAGATGTTCACAGAAAGATATACACCTCTGAAAATACATAGTTTAGCAGCAGTTTCTAGCATTATACTGCATAAGATGCAGTAAGAGCCTACTAGAAGAGATGGAAGTTCTAAGTGGTTTTTTTTAATGCTAATGACAAAAATTTAAAACATACATAAATATTGAACCTGTTGTTATTAGAGACAAAAATCTATATAAATACCAAGACTGGATATAGCTGCAATCGGCAAGGACGGTGCTGTGTAGTAGTATAGCTGCTACAATGCAATCACATGTGTGTGTACCAGCCTGGCTGGCATAATTTGAGAGCTATATCTAATTGCTAAAATGAATGAGTTTTAATTAAGAAAGACACATCAGGGTTCTGAGCCACACAATGATACTCTGTCCTCTTCAGAGACATCAGAAAGCCACTCCTTCTGGAATGTTAAGAATTAATTGTTGTGGATCTCGCTGGTCTGCCTGGCAGGAGACACAACCAACTTGTTCTTGCCTTGTGGAATCTGTTCACACGTGTCTGGCCTTACAGTACTAAGCACCATTTGATATGGGAATTCCTTTAATGCACCTGACGCATTTGATGCGGTCTAAGTTTTACTTTATGCGTTATTGGAAGTATATTCCTTATATGGGTCATTCATTTGTAGCTTTATGTGAGACAGTTTAATATTGGCTAGTGGGAGCAACAGGCTGTAAGTCCCCATACTAAAAAGCGATAAAATGGAGTAGTGAGAGAATAACAAGGGGAGGGACATAACACAGGTATTTTTGTATTTTATCCTGAAGACACTCTTGCGAAAGGGGATTATGGCAGTTCAGTCTCCCTACTCAGAGCTGGATGTGCTAAGCACTAGGTCATAAAATCTTGCACCTTTTCAGGCATGCTGTCTTTGGCTTGGCTTTCCCCACATAACAGAGCCCAGTTTCAACAGCAGCCATGAATAGTACTGCACTGAACCTGCTCTATAGCCTGCTGAGGATGGACAGCTTTCTCTTTCTTAGAAGATCACAGACGTAGCTCAGAACAGTGGGCTTACAAAGAACTAAATTTAGTTCTTCCATTGATAAGCAAATGTTTGAGCCATCAGATATACAGAGCGATTAGAAGACCTCTTGCATGTTTGAAACAAAAATGTTTTAAGTGTGCCTAGCTTTACACGGTTCCTCTAGCTTTTAGATCTTAGGAAGACAAAGGCACCTGACTGGAGCCCACGTAAAATACCTAAACTCCATAAAGGGTTAGAGTCCAGACAGTTTGGGATTTGGGGGATTTTTTTGCTCTCATAAGCTAGCCTTAGGCTGTTCCCAGCTCAGTGAACTCTCCTGTGATTATTATTCTAAACCACATAATCCTCACCCTGAATTGCAGAGAAAGCCCACGAATTAACATACATTCACTCAAAACAGCTTTAACTGACTTGCCCAAGGTGGGAGGGCAGAGTTAGCTGAGCCACTGTACCCACCTTTCTCTCACGATGTTCCTAGGGCTTACTTGGTAGAAATTCACACCTTGTTGTTGTTGTTTTGTGTTTGTTTGGGTTTTTTTTAAGTCTCACTAATGAAAAGGAATCAGTGATTTAATTCTCTCTTACTCTCTTGATTTATATCTAGATATGTGCAGGAGGGGTGGGGGTGTGCAAGTATGTATGCATATACCCACCGTGCACCCTAATGAATTAATTTAATCATTTACTTGCTTATTCACGAAACCAGAAATATCAGGATAAGCACAGGAAAAGGCCGCAAATGAAAATAGTACAAAATAATAAAGTATTAAGAATAAGTTAGTAAGTGGAGTGGATGTGTATACTGCAATTTCCTATTCTGCAGCATTAGGTATATAATTTTTTAAAATCCCAATATTTGACTCTAGGACATGCAGAGGACATCTGGATCACTATCTCCCCAAAACACAAAATAGGCCTATATGTTCATGAAACAAACCATATGGGAAAAAAAAATATTCTAAAAATATCCAGGAATAATAACAAGATTCAAAGAATTCTAATAATTTCTACAACTAAAAACTTATTTTTCTCATGACACTTTATTTTTCTCATGAAAAAGTTCATGCTGAAAACTTTAAAAGGTCAGTCTGGGGAAAAAAAAAAAAAAGCAGTGGTGGATACTTGTTAATACAACAAATATAATGAGATAAGAACTAAAAGGACAGCTTCCCTTCTCCAAATGAAGCCTCTTGACTTCCAATGAGCACTACTTGGTTGAGAGTTCTACCAGAAGAGAATCTTCTGGCTTTTGGACAGCCCCAAGGGCCAGTCAAAAGCTTGATTGGAGAGCTCCAAGTTCCTTGAATAAAAAATATTATATGATGACAAGAAAGAATATTAATATGGGCAAGCTCTGTAATATTGTATACGCTCAGAATGAGAACTCAGCCCTACAAATCACTTCACAGAATGCTGTGTTTTTATTCTTACAAGTGATTGCAAAGTTGAGATTACAGCAAAAAAAGAGTTGGAGAAGGTAAGCACAAAAAAAAAAGTAGATTAAAGAGAAAACTGTATTTATGTTTCTTTGGAAAACAGAAATTAGAAACAGTAGGACGCTGCAATTGATTAAAAATTACATTATTTGAACATTAAAGCAAAATATTTTCTTGAGAACCATATAATGGTAAAATTACTAAAAAATAACGGAAAGAGGTAAACATTGATGAACAGAACTAAAAACAAGAAGTGACAAACATAGAAATGAAAGAATGTTTAATTCAACCTCCTCAATTATTTCTGCCTTCATAAAATATTTCATATAATTTAGGACCATATACTATCCTCTTCACTTACCTCACACAAAGAAAAATAACATAAGCAAATGGACTACAGCCTGTTCATCAGCACACATCCTCTAATCTCTGCATGTGCATTGACACAGACTGTAATCACAGCTGATTTGTTACTACAGTCCAGTGAATCCTTTATTGCTATTTAATCCTGACCACTATATATCCTACAATATCCAACTATTTACACAGCCCCTATTGCACCGTATGTCTGACATCATAAAAGTACAGAACTGTAATAAAAATCATAGCATTAATAAACATACTAAAACCGTTCCTAAAGATAACTGCCAAAGGTAGCTTTCTGAATGCAATTAGCTTGCATATTTTACAGTACTATCTGAAGCAAACGTTACATTTTGAACGTATGAACAAACTGATGACAGAAAGTACCATGAGGTAATGCCATGGAATATTGATGTGCTCTTTGCACCTGCATATTTCAGTATTCTATAAGGAGCGTGAGTAGAGTCACAGACAATATCCAGATGTGAGGTTCTATCATGGGCTTTCTAACACCATCAAGGAACTCATAGCCTACAGAAGGTAAAGGGCAAAAGGTTTTTAAAAACTACTTCTCCTTTCTAATTTAGGCTTGTTCAAGGGGTTGCTCAGGGCAAGGTCTTTCAGAACCATTCCAGAATGGCCCACTATAGTTCGACCCTCCTGCTCATCGCCTCCCTTGATATCTACATATAAGAGAAATTCTTGTAAAGCAGTATTAGATATGTACTCGTATTTCTCTGTAAAACACAAGACCTTTAGGGCTCCTATATATCCTCTAGCACTTTTACCTAAGGTATTTTCCCCCAAAAAGATTAACAGGTGTAGACAAAATTCCACTCTTGCAATTTTCAGACATACACCTTATCCATACAGCAAAGTATATGGTTCATATGCATTGTAACCAAAAGCCTCATATTCATGCTTTTAAAGCATTTCTTCCTTTCTTCATAAACATTAAGAGTATTGGACTTGTTTGTTTTTATTCAGCATGAAACAGTCAACCAATATATGTCTTTCCAGCTGTCCCAAGAAAATCATAAAAAAGTATCAAAGAGAAATACAAAAATCTTTTGTTTCAAATAAGCTAATTTAAGTAGACATCAAATATTTTGTCAGATTTCTTCAAAGACATGAACACAGTTTATCAGATATAGAATCACAGAATCAGCATAGCTAAGGTTGGAAGGGACCTCTGGAGAATGCATAGTCCAAACACCCTGCTCAAAGCCGAGCCAACTAGAGTAGGTTGCTCAGGGCTGTGTCCAGTCAGGTTCTGACTCTTGCTGAGGATGGTGAGTCTACAACCTCTTAGCCACCTGCTTCAGTGCTCAGTAACTCTTACAGTATTTTTTTAATTTCCCTTTATGTTTAAAAGGAACACCTTGTATTTCAACTTGTACCCATCACTTTTTTTTTTTTTTTTCTGCAGAAAAAGATACGAAAATAATGCTTGCAGAGCATGATTTGTGAGCTAGTTTCCACCAACTGCATTCTGATTCTGGTTAAACTACAATAAACTTTTAATACTTACAAAGGAGTGTTTGAAAAAAAAAAATAAAATCACACAATGCCAGGAATTTAAGTCTTACACAAGATTTTAAAACTCTTTAAAAAAACTAAAACAGTATGTGCCACTGTCAATAAGCACAAGGAAGACTGGAAGACTATCTCACATTTAATCTTCTAACACCAAGTTAATTGATTTTCCTTTAACAGTCTTGGTAAATCATCATAACAGTTTAACAACACATTGTTCACAAACATTTGCATCCTTTTCTGAACTTGTTAGAGTTACTATTTGTTTCACTACTCTCAAAAACCAAAATCATTGGCCGATGGTTGGGTTATATGAGAAGCAAAGCTTCAAAAAACCCCAGACATTTTAAATTGGAAGTACATGAAAGAATGTATGAAATTCATCTGAGTTTTGCACTGCAATGTGTTGTCAAGTTAAACATTTACCAAGAACTTTTTAAGAAGAAAACTGCTCTGTGTCATATATATCAAATGCATATGCAAGCCTGAAGTTGTGTCTGGATTGCCATCCAACGGGATGGCTGCTGTTTGTTCAGCCACATACAAACTATCTTGAAAACAGCTGTTAGCCTGAAAACCACGGCAACAGAAAACTCAGCCCGGGCCAGCTACTACGGAACGTATTCAGGATCTCCTGGAGAGCACTTGCAGTCCATGGTGAATCCACCCAAATGACAGCTCCATAAACAATACTAGTACCACTGCTGCACTCATATTTCTGAACTATCTAGAGTGAAAGATGGCACAGAGCGATACAATACTCAAATTCTTAATGTTGCATTAATCCATACAGAAATTGCATACTTCTGCTTTACCTCACAGCCCCCTCGGGACAATGAGTCCTCTCTGCCAGTCTTGCTGATCACTACCCTCAAATATACTTTTTTTCCCTCCAGATGGTTTTAAGGGCAGCTGATTTACCAAGCACTTACTGAATTTGTGCTAAATATCATCATGTCTATTCCCGCAATGTACAGGCAAGTGACTTGAGAGCCGCAACCTCCTCCAGTTCAGTGTTTCTTTCTTCAGCCACAAAGAACAAGCCCCAGATTGCAAGCTAGGAAAAACTCCAGAGATTTCTAGTAAAAGAGTCTAGACATATGACATCTGCACAATAAAACTAAATTGATGCTTGCTGTACCCCATCATGAAATCCAAGTGAATCATATAGCTCAAAGATTATTTTAAGCCTCTCAGCCTTGGCTGAACGCTTTTATTTTATTCATGAAACTATAAATTAATATTAGCACTCAACCAACTCCTTCAAAGTCCTTGTCCCTATTGCTTTTCTCCCTTTCTCCCATTTTAAATATTAGTACAAAAATGAGAAGTTTGTCTCACTGATTACTGATTCTATGAGTTTTCTTGACAATGAGAAATGTACTAGATGTGCCTTAGTAGACCAATAATTCTGTTTAATGAATTGGGAAATACTGCTCTGTATCAGGGTGGGGAAATGCTGTTCTGTACCCGGATTACAGTTTTTCCTAAGTGATTCATTATATAACAATAAGGTATTCACTCACATTATGAAACCAATTCCAGGCCTCAGGTTAAGTTAATACTGCATTTCCTGAGATGCAAAGCTTTAACTTTTTTTGAGGCTTCGTGACTGCTCAAAGAATCAAATCCATACTTTATGGTTTCAAATGCAACAGAATTCAAAATGCAGTAACAGATAAAATACATCAAAGAAAATATTTACTTGACAGTGTTACATAGATTATTAACACACCATGAAAAAAAATTACATTACATAGTACATGTTGATCCATCTTCTTTTAGTGAAAGAATGCTTATCTTAGTTCTCGACTACCTGAGAATGCATGACATGCACTTCACAGATAACTGTTACTGGATTGCCTTCAGATGTACAATAGTTTGTATTCAGCATTTTACAGGTACAAATGTACTGACAATCTAAGGAATCTGTAGCCTCCCCATAAGAAGTCTTATGTAGCATATTCACTCCAGGTCTTGTAATAAATAATTCCTTTGAGCATTGCAGTTTCCCTATTACTACTGCCTGCCATGTTGTGAGTGCATCTAACTACAACTTGTAAGAAATTCTGTGACATCTCCTTTTGCCCATCTAGAAAAGCAGACATTTCAAAAACAAACATGAAAAATCAACTAGAAGACACTGCAAGGGATGACCTATTCCAAGCCCTCCAGAAATATTACCTAGCTTCATGCCATTTCCAATACAACTTTTGTCTAATCTATTTTCAGACCTCTATTGGATGGAGATTACATAAAAACCCTAGCTATTTTTTTTCTTAATATCTAATCCAGATTTTTTTCTTCCTCAAATCAAGCACAATTGCTCTTTTTCTGTTCACTAGGGAAACAATTTATTCCCTTCTACTTTGCAGAAGTGCATACTTGAAGACTGTTACCACGTCCTCCCAACAGTTCTCTCATTCACGCTGACTTGCCCCAATTCCTTCCGTATTGATTTAAGTATTTTCTAGGTCTGTGATCTAGGCATCTAGGCATTGCTTGATACTCTTCTCTGCACTCTTGCCAAACAGTCCACAGCAATTTTACTAAGGTTCACAGAACATGGGATCCTAACTGAGACATAAGCAACCTGCATAGAGCATATCTTAATTTTTATATACTACAGTAGGATGTTTCACGTTTTTTGCAACATGATATGACTCATGTAGTTCATGGCCTACTATAAACCTGAGCAACTTTTCACCTAAACAGCTATTCTCCTCTGTATTTGTGCTATCACAGCAAGGTGCTGTGATTAGAAATTTGAAATTTCTATTCAATTGCCATTTTTTAAGATATTGACAGTTCTATTAACTCCATGCTACCAAAAAACTAAGAAGCATACTGCTCATTTCAATTTCCATATCATAAATGAAAATTCAGAATAAACTGAGCCAAAGACAAATCCCTCCAGAGCCGCATTTCACTGACATTTTGACAGTAAAACATTAGTATTTCTAGCCTGCTTGTGCATATAGATTTGAACCCAATTTCAATCTATTGTTTCTATCTAAATGATACTATTTTTCTTGAGAAATTCATTTGCTGTTGAATGCTTGTTATTTTTTCCTTATTTAAAAAAAAAAAAAAAACAAACAAACAAACAAACAAACAAAAAAAAAAAACACAAAAAAAACCCCACCTACTTTTGTCATTTCCAGTCTCTCCACAAAAGTAACCACTTTTGTGGCCATCTTTAATTTTGGCTATTAATATTTCCGAGATTTCTTCATGCAATAATTTAAGTTTGATGAGATCCATCAAACAGGTAATTTGAAAATGTCCAGTCTATAGACCAAATCTACCCTGGTCTTTTCAGTTAACAGAGATGCTACTCCACTGATACTATAAATAGTAAGGTTAGCACTTGCAGACAAAATTTTTAGCAAAGAGTGACGTAAAACAAACAAACAAAAAAAGCATTACAAACTTTGTCCTTAGCGTGGCTTAAAAGAAATCTTTACTGAATGGTGGGTGTTGGTTCTCTTTTTAGTACAAGGAATTTGTAAAATACATGTTACTTTCCTTGACATATCTTGCTCATTTTAGCTCACATGAGCCTCAGCCTTTTTGAAATTATCTATCTGAACTGATGTTTTTCTTTTATAGTCACCCTTATTACCTTATTCATGGAACATTATTAGCCCTTTTTATATGTTACCTTAGCATGTTTGAAGTCAACAAGTGAGTCCAAATCCTTCCTTTGCAATTGGATTACCTTCACTTGTGACCTTTCCATTTTCAAATGAGTTTGAAAGTTGGGGGGAGGGAGGGGAAGAGGGTTGTTTTTTAAAAAGCTTTCCTTTCAATCCTTATTCCCCTGAGATCTTTAGTTCTATTAGTTCTCAGAGTCTGCCTCTTGACATCCACTGTTTCTATTTTGTTTTCTTTGCTAAACATGGTGAGTGCCATCATTTCACTGTCACATCAATCAAGTTGCCTTTCACTTACCCATTCCTAGCTGGTTTCTCACTATTTAAAATTAAATCTGTAGAAACTTTCCAGCAAGTTGCTTTCTTTTTCCTTATCAAAAATACAAAAACAAACAAACCACAAAAACCCCCAAAACTATGACATTACTAAAAGACAAAAAAAAGTCACCAGTGAATGCTGCTTAATCTTACTGTATCATACCTTTCTCAAAGGATATCTGTGTAATTAAAAATTTGTTTACACCGCCTAATTCTAGATTGTTTTGCTAATTGCTCACAAAATGCTGCATCCATATATTCATTTTCTGTGGTGGTCTGCTCATTTTGACTTCATCTTATTTTCCCTTCGGACTTTACCAGATCATTCAATAATTCTAGGTTCCTCTAAATTTTTGACATATATGCTTTTTCCTCCCGATTCTTTGCCCTGTCTTTGACAAGGCTAAACCCCATTACAGTAACATTCCACTCGTTTCTAGACCAATCCCCAAGTTGCCATTTCAGCTTACCTGCAGATTTCCATCACTCATTTTGCCCCTCATTACTTTATGAATAGCTTATGAAACATTATCCTATGGTCAAAAATGAAAAGCACTCTTGGCAACAGCAACCTATATGGATAAGCACAGAGCAGGGGTCATCTGATGACTCTCATGGGCCTTTCAGCAATACCTCACATTAAGAATTCCAGAAAGCAGCAGTTGAGCTGCCAGACAAGTACTTTATGCTGGTGAGTCTCCTAACTGCTCTCAGGATGGAAGCACCAACCACCACTACCTTTCGGTGCTTCTGCCATGAATATCCAAGATCCTCACAGTGCTTGGCGAGGTGTAACTCCTCTTTCTCAAATGCTGAGTTTTCATCTTCACCTCCTGCCTGGACAGCATGCCTATTCTTAAACTCAAAGGCTGGTTAATCAGAGATGGAATAAAATCTGCCTTCTGATTGATGAGATCATAAATTGCAGTGGCTAGTTTCTCCTGTTAATGCTGATATTTTAAACTTTTCTAACCAGCTGGAATCTTTGTTCTTTGAACACCTTGTGGCAGTGAATGCACTCATGAATATACTGTAATCTAACTCCCCTGTAACTCTCTCACTAATTAGTAGGAATACAGAAGAATAAATCAGAACTGATATTTTAACAAATGCACCACTTTGTCACATTCAAGATGGTTTAAAATTTGAGAGTTTATTTTAAACTTCTTTTTAAAACATCAGCCATATCTTGGCATTTTCTGTGCTAGCATTCACATCACCTATTACTAATGAGAAAGATGTCAAAATGGTTAGAAAGACTAAATGGTTGAAGCAATAGTAAATTATACTGGATTTTTTTTTTCCTAAAGTTAAAGACAGGTATCACAAACCTGAGAATACCATTAGAAGGAATATTCAAATTCAACAGTTTAATATCACTTGACATAAATACAGCAGAAAAGAAATCTACCATCTTGCATGCTATAAGTAGAATCAGCTTCAGCTCAGAATTTGTATGAGAGAGATCTGATTAGCTCCTAGTTCATGACTCAGCTGACATTTTGAATAAATAATGGATCTTTGTCCTACAGAGAAATGACCAGAATTATTTGGAATGAGACCTAAAATTGGGAGTTTTAACAACTGTGCTTGGGAGATCCCTCAGCACTTTAAGCATACAGGTTTTAGGTCTACCACCTAAAAAAACAAATTCTAGTCTGGGTGATATTCTTTCTATTCAGATTCTTCCCATTGTTTCTATTGGAAGAGATATTTGCCCTCATTTCCTGTAACAAAGCTGTTGCTGTGCTCTATTAAAACAACTGTGCTATAACTCTGCTAACATCTGTGACGGGTTACATTTAGTGGTTGGCTTCATTTTTTGTTAAATGTGATAAGAGACAGTAAAGTGATTTAAAAGTGCTGGGCATTAAGCCTAAGCAAAATGGAGGTCAGTAGGGCGTAGAAGTATTATAAATTGGAGGGAGGAAGTAAATCTTTATACGTAAGAAACATAAACATATGAATGCAGTAATGTGAGGAAAGCCGCTGGTATCCAGCTTGCCTTTGATTTGCTAGAATGTTTCACCTTTGTAACACCCTCAGCTGACAGTCACTAGTTGAGTTTAAATTAACTAGTGAGTTTGATTTGAGCTTAAATAAGGTGAGAGTTGATTATAATTGGAGAATACCCAATTCAGGTTTCAAATACCTGTACAATCTATTAGTTTCTTAAAAAACACCTGCAGAGCCTTGCAGCATTCCTCAACAACTACTTATTGAGAGACAAATGGGCAAGCATTTAAACAGAAAGCTTTTTCTTTGCAAAACACAAAATGAAGCATTATGGTGGACCGACACCTTGTAAATACACCTTCCCTTAACTTAAGATGTAGAAATTCAGAATAACAGAGAAAGGCAACAACCGCATGTGAAGTATTCTGAACTTCCAGTGAACATGCTGAAATACATTTCATACATATACAAGTTTGTCCTCAAAAAAAGAAGGAAATTTGCCCAGTGCTGGAGAATCAAAAATCTGTAAAGTGGACAGTAACAGAAATGGTAGCAGACAATGCTCTCAGTGTTTATAAATACAAAAACAGGATAAATAATTTTAAACAAGAAATATTAAGCAATCATATGCAGAGAACTTAGTATTTATTGTAAAGCAACCTGATGTTAAAATCACTTTCATATCAAATTAAATCTCCAAATAAGTAGATATAGAAATGATCTTTCATTTCAGAAATAAGTTGAAGAACATCAAATGCTTAGTTATTCAATGGATTTTAAGGCTACCCATTTATTCATATGCAGATGATGTGAACATAGGGAGAGCTGAATACTCCAAAAGGCAAATCCAAGACAATTACAGAAGTGGTTGTTCAGTTCCTCAATTGGTATTTAATATATACTTAGAGTCCTAACCTCTTGCTTCTGTTTTTAGGAGCTCTCAGTCTGACTTACCTTCATTTAGCTAACAGAGCTGGCCTGTTAGTCCTCAGTTTCCCTGGATGGCAGCCCTGCCCTCAAATGTATTGACTGGTGCTGCCCCAATTTGGCATCGTCTTCAAACTTGACAAGAATATTTTTTATGCTATACTTTATAATCATTATGAAGAAAAGTAGGAAAACTGTTTCCCAGTTTCATCCCATTGGCTGGAAATACATTATCCAAGCTAACAAGCCCACAACTAGTAAACTCTACACTCTGAAGAAAGTGTCTGCATCCCCTCCCATCTCCAATTATTAGCTAAATCATATTTAATGTTCTAAAGTAATGGAATTTTATGCACTAACCAGAGCTTTATATCCAGCTTAAACCAACTCTGATTATTACAACAAAAGAACCTGAAGTTACATGCCTCCTCTGACTGGCTGGATGTCTGCCGCTCATGCTTACTATACAACACAATACCATTAATTGATGTCACAGTAGAGGAATTTTCCTCCCCCAGAGTCACATATTCCAGAGAGGCGAGCATTCAGGACAAACACCAAATTCAGAACGCAATTGCAGGTTCAGGACAATAAAGACTGAAGAGAAGCAAGAAAAAAATACAGCTATATTAATAATCACAGTAGTACTCCAAATAAAAAAGAAAACAAAAAAAAAAAAAAAAAAAAAAAACAACCTATAGTTCATACTCACAACATGAAGTTAGAAGTGACAATGGACCAAGCCTTCCTCATTGAAGGGAAGTTGGGCAGAAATAACAATGTGTGGTGCATTGAGAGCAATAATGCAAGAAACAACAGGGGCTGAAGGATTAAAAACAGTTTGAATTTAGACAACAAAGAAACGGACAAAAATACCAAAAGAATAACTTCACTTTTTTTTTTTTTTTTTAATATTTCTTAAAGATTTATTCAGTGATCCACTGTGAGCTATTTAATTCTTATTTCAGTATGAAGAAAAGAATCTCATCAGGGTAGGTATTGTGATGTGGAATTCAACAAAGCATTGTTCACGGACATTGTCTATTCATCTCTGCCACCTGGTTTTGAATCCAGTCTCACTAATGGCAACTAAAAGCTTCTTGAATTTAAAAGCTTTACAGGCTCCAAGTGGAATAAATGTATACAAGC
This sequence comes from Podiceps cristatus, assembly GCA_000699545.1. Classification (NCBI taxonomy): domain Eukaryota; kingdom Metazoa; phylum Chordata; class Aves; order Podicipediformes; family Podicipedidae; genus Podiceps; species Podiceps cristatus. The sequence goes on from KL271035.1 coordinate 33,546, forward strand.
CTCAGTGGAGCTTTAACCAAACAAGGATTTGTGCTGTGTTTTAAAGAAGCATGGACAGTAGCATGCTTGGATTGACCTGAAGTGAGGATTTTAAATTTCAAGAATTGCAGAAAGAGTATTCAACTATTCTCATAAATCTAGTAGCAAACCAATTATATCAAATATGGTTGTAATAGATAATGGCTCTGATTTATTAGATATGAAACCTTTTATACCTTGTTGAAGGATTCAGGAATCATAACTTCTATTTTTAAACAGATTTTTTTTATTTCAAGCTTTCAGTTAACTCTCTTCCCCTTTTTTACCACACCCACAAATATGTTGTCCTTTATAATTTCAAATAAAGATCTCCAATGTCAATGACAATTTAAAAAAATCATCCAGTTGAATGGCACTAAGAAATTTTGAGAGCAATATTTATAAAAAATCATTGCACAAAGCAAGTTTTTTCATAAAATAGATTCTGATCTTTTATTCCTGATTTATAAGTACACTAGATGCTGATTTGAAGAGCCAAATCTTTGAAACAAAGTTCTACCACGTTTTTTTTTTAAAATGGCTTGGAAAAGATAATCAGTCCTGCTCATTTGGTCTGGGTACAGATTGTCAAGCTTTTTCCCTACCAGGGAAAAAGTGCTTCTAAGAAGGTACTGAGACTAGGGAAAAAGTTTCCCATTCTAGAAAACTATCGTAATGGTTTCATAACAATTCAAAAGAGACCATCACTATTGTGGGGAAAATAGAGAAAGAGGGGAAGAGGAAAAGAATATCACATCAGAATAGGCAGAGAAGTTGACATGAGAAATACTAAGAAATATAACACTCAAATTTGAGAAATGGGGGCAGGGACACCACAAACTATTTTCCACTTCACCCAAACAGTTGATTTGCCTCAAAATTCTATCAAGAGCTATGAATCAGAAGCCACAGCTCTGCTCACCTTATCGATTGCCCTGCTACTTTACCACCTGAAATCACCCGTGGGGAAAAAAGACAAAGCACAGGAGGCAACCCTGCAACTAAATAAAAAGGCAAGTAATGCTAAAAACAAACAACAAACTTTCAAAAAACAGTATAAATGCTGAATGGTCATCTACACCAAACAGGTGCCTCAAGCCTCTTGTTAGTGGTGTGCCCTACCTAGGACAAGAAATAATATGACAAATGGATAGAGATGTATTTGCATTCCCTTTCCCTCTGGCTAGTATTGCATTTTAACATGATAATGTTATATTTAATAATCAGAGTCGGTAGTCTAACTGTATTTATGGCTTCCTTTATGGTACAGTCTTTCTTCGATGACTTCCAATCATAAACTTCTCATAGATATCTCATACCTAGAATGACTTCTAAAATGTTCAGTACGAGTGTGCCCTCAGCCACAGAAAACAAGTCAAGAGAAAATTTGGTGGGTTGTTTGGGGTTTTCCCCCCAATATGACAGCATTCACGCCAAAACTCTCATTCTTTATTCAAGGGCACTTACACAAATATTCCTCCTTCCAGAATTAACCACATGAATTTATTGAGCATGATTTATTGACATGGTAATGTACTCATGCTCTAAAGAGAGAAATAAATTAGTAAAATAAACTTTTTTAACATAATTTTTTTTAAATAAACTTTTTTTTTAATTAGTAAAATAAACTTATCTAAAACCCTGAAATAGCCAAAACCCAAAATCTACAGAAGCAATCAAAGGAGGATAAATCAAACTAGAAAAAGGAGGCAAACTGGTTAAGTACCCACATTCTGACCTGAGTACAGGGGTCTAGATGACTCAGTAAGTCCCAACAGCGTCATCGTTATCAATTACATGAAGAAACAGGTCTAGAAATAAAGTATTTTAACCCTGTACAAAAGATTTATAAAAACTAATTAGGCAACCAAATTCCAATTAATTCAGCATGAGCTGTGTGTTTTAACTACTCTAAAAAAATCTCCAGCCTCAGAAATCATATTTCTTCGTTTGAAATAGTGCATACATCTATCTCATTGCTACTTCTTCAGAGTCATGAAGTGTTTGACTTTAGACATAAAATTGTTATTTCTAAGTATTGCTCTCCCACACTTTTACTCCTGACGTTTGTGAAAATTCCAGGTGTTATTAAAAGGATTCTTAAAAATACAAAACATATTAGAAGACAGAGGTTTTATGTACTCAAATGTTATTAGAAATATGTCATAATATGCGGTGCAGTGTATCATGATCCTGTACCAGTATTTTGTATCCAAAGTTTGCTAGTAACAATACTGCAAATACGAAAGTTCCCCAAACATGAAAAAACCCCCATATATGCTAACTCTATTTCTTAGAGACCTGGCATTTTTCCAACTGCTAGATGTCCTTAACAGATTAGCATTGTGATTTCTGTAACCAGAGGGTTGCAGAAAAAAATGAGAGCAACTATTCCTGTGCTTATCCAAAACCCAAACTACTTCTGAAGATTTCCTTCTAAATTTAAAAAATATCTTTATGGATTGTGTATTTATATAATGTACTTCTGAACAGTAGTCAACAACTCATCTGTCTTATTTTTTGTCTCTATTTGTCATTAATATTAAAAATACGTGCTCAAAAGTTTTTGTATAGGACTTCAAATTTAAAATCATGTATACGCTAACTCAAAAATGATGTTCAACTAACTATTTTTAATGTTACTAACATAAAAACTGGTCATACCACTTCAACTGTCAATACAATTATTTTATTAAAGAAGAAAATGAAGAGTTAAATTCATTATAAAAATAACAATAATTTGCTGAAATTTTCAAATCCAGGGGATGCAGTCATAGAGTTCATATTAACTTTATTGAAAATACACATGACTTTGAAAATACGAGCAAGTATTAACTACAGGGTAATTGCTGTTTCACCACAGCATATCTGCTTCACACTGAATAATGACTTGAAGGGTTTTTTTACTGTATTATTTCCAACATCTTCAATCTTACTACCATATTTTTCCTCTGAAAGAAGCTGAAAACTAGGAAATAATACCAACAAAATGCTATCAATGAAAAAGATGTCAGGGATTTTGCTGGGTACATATAAACTCTCATCTCCTTAAAATAATGACACGTCTAGTTCATAAGGAGGTTATATGCACTGCTTACTTATATTACAGTTAGTGATGCAAGTGGCACTACATTTTTAGCTCATTGCTGTTTTCGTAAGTGCCTGATATGTAAGTCTTAAGAATAATGTATTTAAAATCCTTAATAATATAATAAATCTACATCTTTCAACAAGTTTCTGAGCATCTCCAGTTTCCACTGTCATCAACGCAAGCAAAACACAGTCAGCAATGTGTTGCAATTTTATTTGTGCTACATACCTAAACTTGGTAAAGTCATAGTAACTACAAATGCATGTAACAAATGCTTATAAACAGCAACACAAAATCAAAAATGCTAATAACGGGAGCAATTAAAAGATTTAAATTTATTACTTATATTTCTTCCTTTTAGAAATACATTTCTCCAACAAAAGATTAAGCTACATCTCTTGAAATTAATCCTGCAGCCAGATATACTCCTCATGGCCATGTAATTTAAGACACAATATTAAAACTTAGCAGTAAATCACCTCCAATATTTTGCATGCCTTTGGTATTGAATTTTACATCTGGGGGGGGAGGGGGTGGGGGAAGACAACTGTCTTGCTATTACTCAGCAGGATACAGATTCCTTTTTGTAAGTGGAATTCCAGACATTCCGTCTGTTTCCCATAAAAGCAGAAAGTAGTTGGTCTTAAAGCAGATCAGTAATAGCACATCTAAATAGTGTAGGTAGAAACCACATCCAGCCAAACAACGCACCTATAGCAAAACCATTTCTTATTCCTTTATACAAAATTCATGCGTATGAACCATTGCTTGAGGAATGATATGATTTACGTATTAGAAGACTGGTATTTCTGGACCAGTAGAGAGATAAAAAAAAAATTTTTAAAAGTCAGATTTAAAAAAATAACTGAATATAAGAGATCTACCAAAATGGAAACAAAGGAATATCTATCCTTTTCACTGCCTTTTTCACTTTTTTCATTGGCTGTTTTCACAGGCAGCCATTTCAAGGGGCTAGAGCTACCTTGCAAAATCTCATCTGGTCATGCAAAATCTCTGTTCCCATGATTAGAGTTATGCATCTAATTTATTATGCACACACAATGGGCACTTTCCTGTTGTGACAGCAAGTCTCCACGTTACTATGTTAAAAGCAATAACCATATATGCAAATATTAATCTGCATGAGAAAATGACACTGCACACATCAATATACACACTATGCAGTTTAGTGATATGATAGTGTTTTGGAAATTTAGCCCTGGATCTGACTGTTGTCTGACTAGGCAAGACAGCATTCTAAGCAAGCACAGACATCTAAATACACACCTATGTGTACAAAGCTCATCCAATGACAATTTAAAAATCACATAAAACTCAAACTTCACATATAGACTATCATAGTATTTCTCTCTGGTTTTCAGTGTAACAGGAGCAAGCTCATAATGAAGTTATTGTCATAAAGAAAATATAAAAATCAAAGTATTCTACTTAACTATACGCAACCAGAAAATTACACTTTTCTCTTGGAAATACGCACATTTGCTATGTTAAGAAATCCCTGAAACGGTCTAAACTTTTTGTTGAATTATTTTAAAAAATTTTCTCCGAGACATAGGCCACAATAATGAATGTTATTCTTCTGTCACTTTCATACTTTCCGATAATGTAAATAACAGGCCTAATCCTAAATAGACGTAGGACAAAATTCAATCATAAATATGTCTTTGAATTCATATTATAAGGACAGGATCAGGCTTTATAATATCGATTTAAGTAGTGAGGACAGAATGACAAACGTTCAAAATAAGAAAATCTTTGTGTACTTGAACAATCTTAAGCACGTGCACCTAACTGTGCCAAACAAAACCACTCATTTTACCGCTTCACAGTAAATGCAAGTACATCACAGAAACATCTATGAAACTTAATCTAGACCACAGAAGCATTCAAATACATGAACATGGACCACATATTTTAATAGAGCTATTATGTTTGTTCTGGAGAAGGAAAACAATCAAAAACAGAAGTAAGAAAAAAGGTATGTCTAGAAATATTATCTATCATTATATGTCTTTCATATATAATATGAAAGGGAACTCAGTAACATTTCCCTGAAGTAAAACACTTTGAAATCCAGTATGAATTCTTAACACTTAATCACCTTCACTGTTTCGTCTACCTGTCACACTAACAAAACTCCACCTATAGTAAGGTTTCCCATTTTATTAAAGACTATGTTGTGCAGATATATGTCAATAAAGCAGTCATAATTAAAGGATGTCAAAAGCTAGAGATGAACTATTGACATTTCAGACACCCTGACCCAAACTATCATCCTGCTTTTATAAACAATAACATAAGAGTAAGATATTTGTGACGTGTATATATTGTTATCTCTTCTGTAGAAAACAATCCTAGGACATTTCCTACTGCTTTAGTTTTTATATGAATGGTCTTGGTAATCTGTCAGAATGAAAAGAGAATTATGGTAACTCAAGAAGAAAACTATTTCTAACATCTTCTACATAATAATAGCTTTAATAGTTTTGGGACCAGTATTTGCTTTTTCCTACGAACCCAGTAACCTAAATAACAAAATGAAAAAATGAAGATACAAAATAGATAAAGTACTGAGCTAAACATACATCATTCACTGTGTTCCACATTGTACCGCTGTTTCAGCCTAAGTATTATATTGCCCTGGTTTCAGCTGGCATAGAGTTAATTTTCTTCCCAGTAGCTGGTACAGTGCTGCGTTTTGGATTTAGGATGAGAATAATGTTGATAACATAGTGATGTTTTTAGTTGTTGCGAAGTAGTTCTAGTGCTGGTACTAAGTCAAGGCCTTTTCAGCTTCCCGCGCTCTGCCAGCGGGGAGCTGCGGAAGGAGCCGGGAGGGGGCACAGCCGGGGCAGCTGACCCAGCCCGGCCAAAGGGATATTCCCCACCATATGACGTCACCTTCAGTATATGAACAGGGAGGAGTCAGCCTAGGGGGGCAATCGCTGCTCAGGGAAGAACTAAGCATCAGTCAGCGGGTGGTGAGCAATTGCATTGTGCATCACTTGTTTTGTAGACACTTTTATCATTATTATTCTCTCTTCCTTTGCTATCCTATTAAACTGGTGGTAATTGCTGAGTGCCCCTGTCCTTATCTTGACCCACAGGCTTTCTGTTGTATTTTCTCTCCCCTGTCCAGCTGAGGAAGGGAATGACAGGGCGGCTTTGGTGGGCACCTGGCGTCCAGCCAGGGTCAGCCCACCACAACTGGTAACTTCATTATTTAAGAGAAGTCATTCAGAACCAAAGAGCAAGGAACCTGGTGAAGGGTCTAGAGCATAAGTCTGATGAGGAGCAACTGCAGGAACTGGGATTGTTTAGCCTGGAGACAAGGAGGCTCAGAGGAGACCTTATCACTCTCTACAGGTTGTAACAGGGTGTCAGTCTCTTTTCCCAAGTAATAAGTGATAGGATGAGAAATGTCCTCAAGTTGTGCCAGGGAAGGTTTAGACTGGATATTAGCAAAAATTTCTTCACTGAAAGGGCTGTCAGGCACTGCAACAGGCTGCCCCGGGAGGGGGGTGAGTCACCCAGCCTGGAGGTGTTTAAGAGACATGTAGATGTGGCATGCAGGGATAGGGTTTAGCTGGGACTTGGGAGTGTTAGGTTTTCAGCTGAACTCAATGATTTTAAGGGTCTTTGATGATTCTGTGAAAGCCTTCTTAGTCAAAACTATACTACATGGAAGAACAACTTTTTAAAATTTATTTCATTTTATTTCAAAACTATGTATCTGATACTTCCTATGTTGAACTAAAATATTTGTGATGTTTACCTAAATTATCTGAACAACTTGTATCCTGGACTTCTCTAAAGACCTGCTAATGTATAAGGCCATTTTTTTTTATTATTGCTGGTTTTCTATTCCAGAATTCATTGTGAAGACTACTGCACTCAAACACGAAATATCTACAAAGAGGAAGAAGATAAATGTTTTCAAGAAAATTAATTTGGTTTGGAATCTTCACTTTCAAATAGATATTCCACTCTCTGTCACAACAATAACAAAAACGTAACAGAGTAAGTCTCTTGATTCCCCACCTTGAACATTTATGATAAACTCTGTTCCAGAACTCATAAAGATCATAGCTCATTAAACAAATAGCTAGTTTACCTGTAAAGATTATTATGTATGTATGTATGTTTATATCTAAATAAAACTGTTGGTTTTCAAAAGAAGCAGTAATTCTGAATGACTAATTTACGAAGTGTTAAGAAAGCATAAGAAGCAATGGAGTATCAGGCTATCCCCTCCCCCAAACAGATATTCAGGATGATCTTATTTTAAAATCTATGCTACAGTTAATATATTCCATTTGATTCATTCAAGATTTAGACAGGCAATAAATGCTGAAGGAAATTAAAACATGAATGACATTCCTTGAAACTAGATGGGCCTGAAAATGAAAGAGCTATTTTATCCAAGCAATACTACTCATCCTGTACTCAAAACATAGAGTAACAGTACTTCTTCAGAAGGTAAAATTGGTAAAAATCAATCTAACAGACTTCTTAATGTTACTAATGGCAGTCACAAGCATCAATTATAACTAGCTTTAGCTTAGAACCTTAAACTGACTTAGACTCTAGTACGTTCCTTAAACATTTCAAGTACAAACTATGAAACTGCATTAGGCTTTTTTTGTACCTTTTAGGCAACCTGATGCCCAAGCACAAACAGCATTCGCAGGCAGTACATGAATGCACATGCAAGACTACGGCTACATTAAACTAAACTAATTCCACTTTCTTGCATTGTGTACTTGTTTATATAACACCAAGATTTTCCATCGTGATCACTCTTATAATGATTTAAGCCCTTATAACTATCTTATCTGAAACAGACGTAGTGTTTTAATAGAATATGAATTACCAGATTATTCAGGAAAAAAATCTTAATTACCTATGGAAAAAAATGAATAAATGGACTTATAAATGATCTTATGCAAGGAATCTCCCTCTCTGAACTCATCTGACACCTGCCTCTCTGCATCTACATTTAGGACCTTCAGAGCAGAGCAATATGCATGAGCCATTTTGCTTTCTGTACATTGGGATTCTGTGAAGGATCTGGTAGTACAGAGAACTTGGGGCAGACTTCCCCTTTCTTGACAAAAAGAAACTCAAAAGGCTGAGAGAACAACAGCTTTCAAAAGTATGATCTCAGTACTAAAAGAAATCTAGCTTATTCTTGGTTTAATTATTGTTTAATTATTTGCAGACTGCATTTTTTTGTGCCAATGCCATACCAATTCACCAAGTTGAAATATGCATGTTAATCACTTTAAAGCATTTTACACTAGACGGTTATGCAAGAATGATTCAAAGAACATTGCTGCAATTTCAGTCCAAATTAATCTTTAAGTGTGACTTTAAGAAGGTTTTTTTCCCTCTTTTTTTCTTGCAATAACGAGTAACCAAGAATTGAATGTTTTGCTTCAAAGCAAAAACTACCTGCAATTTTCAGCTGTGGCTGACAACAGGCTGTTCAGTAGATGAAGCAAACTCATTGCAGGGGGATTCACTTCACAAAGTCGTGTTAATGATTAATTAGACTGCACTTGGAATGCTCTCCTATAGACAATGGTTAGCTAGTTTAGTCAGACCAATTGTTAAAATCATTAAAGTCAAAATTTAGGTCGCTATACCTTGAAACCCACCAGTGGTCATAATTCTTCAACCTTGCATATTATATTTTCCTTATACTATATTGTTTTACTAGCTTCTACCCTCTTTTAAAACTTTAATAAAAGACATTAGCAGTTTCATGGTATTAAAGAGCTCAGTGTCATTCCCATCTTTACTTTGTATAGTTTGTTTCCTTTTGTCTACATCACATTGGGTCACATTTAGAAGAGGAGTGTAGGCTTTTTTAAGGCAGCGATCTTTCTTTTTTAGTGAAAAATGACCTAGTAAGGCCTAAAGATGTATGAAGATGAATTAATACATAACTTGACTGTTCTCTCTAGCTTTCACCAAAACATAAATGAATTCACTGTACGTCTGCACGAGATTCTGGTATTCTGTACCAAAAGTGTATATCAATACTACTTATACAGTTAGTGAATTTGCATATCACCTGGCAGCTCGTAGTTTCAAATAAGTTATTACTAGGTAAACCACAGAAATGTTTTAAAATGGAGATTAAGAACAAATTGACTTAGAAAGCGTTTGCTGCATGCTGTGCTCTAGAAATAAAATAAGGGAAAATTACAAATCAAGATTAGAATTGCACATTAAAATCTGTTGTCCTCACAGTGAAATTTGTTTTCAGTTATTTGCATGCTCAATGGAATTTATAAAAGTAAACGGTACTACTCCACATTCAAAACTAACTAAACATAGGAGGAACCAGCACAGAACCATAGGTGGTAACACCCTAACTCTATAATTACATGCTGAGATCTACCATTGCCCTGCTTTGTATGGTTAGTCCACTTGCACACTATGTGATGCAAAGAGAAGTACTACAAAGAAGAATAAAGAGAAAGCCTGAGAGACAGTAGAGAAGGAAAAGCAACGGCTAAAGCTCTCAAGAGCACTTTCCAAATAATTCAGTCTCTGGAGTTACTGTAATAGATTCTACCAACGTCTTTGTTACCCGCATCATATACTCGCTGCCACAGTGTCAAGCATAACAAGTATTTTACTTGTGCTTACAAGTATTTTTAGTAAAGGAAAGACAAGAACAGTTGTGAATTAATAACATTTAAGAGTGAAGGATGGTGGTGGAATGCAGTTTTTCCACAAGCAATATTAAGTTTGCCAATGCTCAAACATATTTTTCCCCATGAATTATTGTTTCCCATGTTTTGGGTTTTTTTTGTTGGTTGGGTTTTTTGTGTATGTTTTTTTTTGGGGGGGAGGGGGGGGTGTTTGGTTGGATGGGGGTTTTTCTCCTCCATGGGATTACAGGGAGGTCAACTGTGAAAGCACAAGTAAGATTTAGCCTAATCATTTTCTACTTGGCAAAAATCCAAATAACAAGTCAAGTAGTATAATATAATTAGTAGCTTGGAGTTGTTTTATTGTATGTATTTGCTTGTGAAGCGAGCTCAACAGTGTATGAAACTAACTGTGACACATCTCTAATGGTTAACACCAAGGTCTTCCTTCCCATATTCTCAGCATCAATTAACTGGTTTTATCCACTGTTAGCTGTGTTCTCAGATCATTTCCATCAACCACAGAAAACACTTTCATGAAGGTTTTACCAATTCAGACATTCCAAGCATGGCTACTAAACTAAGCACTTATTGAAAAGTACCAAAACCAAGTAGTAACTTCAGCATTAAATTTTAAAATTACTCTGCCCAGGCAGATCTCTATGACCACTCATACTCCTCTGTGAATTCCCTAAAGATTTTGTGGGATTATGGCATGTCTTAACTGATTTAATCTCTAAGAAAATGCAAATATAGAAGAGCCCTAATGAAGGTATAGTAAGAATTAATAACAAGGTATAACAGAAAGCATAAGAGAACAGATAATTATTTAAACTGTTTATCTATTTTTGTCTTCTCCTCAGAAAGGACTTACAAAAATGAGAAAAAGATAGTATCCTCCAAAACAAAGTCATTTAATGCCATGTATCATCTGTCTGGTAGATTGGAGGTGTCTCTTCTCCTTGTTTAACGATATCAAAATGTATCCAATACGCTCACATAAAGATTACACTAATATTTAACAACCCAAATATTTAACAATTCAAAATCAATCTACTCAAATAACAGTTTATTTTTATGCAGCACCTTTGTTTCTAACGACCATTGAAGTGCTGCATGAAGCTACCTAAATTATCAGTTAGAAAAATAAGTTGGTCAACTGTTGAGCAACGCTTATCATTAGAAAGAAAGGAAAGGACAAAAACAAAACAAAACCAAAAACCAACCAAACAACATACAGCTGGCAGAAAAATACCTGACACCAAAGAGAAGCTTATAGCTTATCTGGAATTTATTCTAGCCTTGGTGTTTATTTCTACTATAGTTAATTACAATTCTGATATTTAAAGATTAAAAATTCTATTATTTTGGTTCTGTTTCACTGTTTACACTGCCAGTTCAGTATCAAAAGTGTTAAAGGAAATCCAAATCCTACACTTGAAGAAAATCACAAAAAGAGGGAAAACGGGGTTTATTCCAAAAGTATCTTGAAAATTGAGAAGATAGGAATTCTAATTTTATTCTGTCTTGAATATAATAAAGATACTTTTTATAAAAGTAATAACTTCAAATAATATCTTTTAACTTATCCCTCAGAGGTAAATAGTAAGCAAAAGTATCAAAATCCCTAATTTTATTTTCCATCTTATTAAAAGATCAGAAATTATCTCTGAAGGAGCAGTTTTGCACATTCACATTTTATCTATAGCTAAAATAGTCTAGTAAAGTAAAAGATAACTAACTGTAGCCTAACACTGATGACATGAGTTTCTGCTCTAGTTCCTTCCATGACACCAAATTTAAAAGAAGAATTTAAATCTGAAGTGTGCAGTTCCATCATCAGTTTTGTCATCAGCTCACCGAAACCCTGGCCATGTTTCTTTGTGTCCACTACACCATTCATAACATATCCAGTTCCTTAAAATGCTTTGACTTCTGTAATGCAATACCAGGAGGAAAAAAAAAAAAAAAAAAAAGTAATAGACTATTTTTCTTTTGAGGCTTTTTCCAACATAATTTTTTCTGATTTTAAAAAGCATCAGTCACTCATATCATCTTTATTTTCTTTGCCCCCTCTTGACACATGCAGCTCCTGATCACATGGAGGAAAATGTCTGGTTTATCACTGTCATTTGAGGAATTTGCATTTGGACTTGATTTAAAAATTTCCAAGGCTTCCCAAATGAGCAGAATTAACTGAATTAGGAAAAAAACCACAAAGCAAAAGAAACCAAATCAACTCATTTCAGCTCACTTTCCTTGACTTTCCATAGTAGTTTAATCCCATAAAATCCAAAGTAAAGCCTGTTAGATATAAAAGAAAAGTGCAAAGCTCCCAATTTAAGGACTAGTTACAACTCATTAAAGTAAGGACACATATAATTTGAAGCATTAGAATGTATGCTGAAATATAATTAGTGGCTATGAATCAAACCTGGATGGATTAAACTAATTCCTAGAATGCTATTATGGAGAGTACCTTGTGTAGAAAGAATGATCCTTCTGTTTGCACAGCAACTAAACAGCTTCAATTTACTTTTAAAATTGACTTGAATGGAGATAAAGGCCCAGCATTTCAAAATGTGGCCTTCTAAATATAATCAGCCTGAATTATGCCTGTTTCACACTGCGGTACTTGCAACCTGGTTACAGGCAGCAGGGATAAGGCTGCACTCAGCTTATTTCACTGCTTAATTTATATGGTAATTACCACACCACAGCCAGAATGGAGAGCATCTGCCAAAACTGAAGGCCCCAGAATAATAAAACTGACATGTGCTGTGATATTGTTGAAGTGCTGACTAAGAAATTTCTTTTATCTCCTCTTGAAGCTATAAAATGGTATTCGTGTTATTACTAGCAGGGAATTTTAACAGCCTTGCATTGACAGCAATTATGTAACACATGCACAAAACAATAGAGTTTCACATCACTTAATAAATCCTTGAGCTCTCTTAGCTCCAGATCTCTCGCTGGCTGGATTTTATGGTCTGGTAGTTCTATCCGACCTTCAGAACACTGAAGTATACAAACCACAAAAGCACTAGAAAATTATTAGAAACAACTAGCTTTTCTCCTGTTAGATCTATTTAATGAAGAGGGCATGATGCATAATCATGGAGGTTAATTAAAAGATTTGCTCACTCACTTTTCTCTGCAGCTAAGTCCTGTTTGTGAACCCCCGGCATTAAAACAAGCAAGATACAGATACGACTTTTCCTACTAAGAACATCCTCTATTAAGCAACACTTGCAGTTAAAAAAAAAAAAAAAAAAAAAGGCTATTCCTATAGCACGTAACAATAGAACAAATTTAATCTTCTGTTAATTTTTAAGAGAATAAAAACACATCATTAACATAAGGAATCTAAACTTACATCTGATTTTCCTGCTTATATTATCAATTCAGTTTCCAATACTATGCTTTATTTTTTTTAGCTTTAATATACTGCACCTGAAACGCCTGGCTTCAGTACCAAAGCTTCATGAACAAACTAGAAACATTCTATTATAAACGGGTTTTTTTAAAAAAATGTCAAATAAGGAAGTATCGGTAATGGAAAAATAAAGAATACAAAGAAAAGTTAAAAGGCCGTTTCTGTATCAGAACTTATACTAAAAGCTTAATTCACATGGCACAAAACCTCCCTCCTCCTTCTCCAATCACAAATTATTTCATAGGTGTATCCTATTCCTATTCAAGAACAAGCAACACTCTCACCTTCAGAAACTAGGCAGACACCGAAAGTCACTTGGTAATGAGAAACAGAATAAACTAGCTATCAAAGTTATCCATACAATAATTTCAAACATTGCGAATTCCATTTTCTTACTATTTACAACCAGAAAGGTGTTTGGTTGCATAATGATTGTTTGCACAAATTCATTACACACCACTTATTTCTCTCCACACTTCATATCTATACTCCTGCGATCTATTTACAGGTTACACTCCATGGGTGTCATTCATAAAGAGTTTGATTAATATATGCGTAATTATTGTTTCCAGTATGTCTCCACAAATCAGCCCAGAATCTCTAAATGCTATACAAGACTTACTTTTGCCGTTTCTTGAATTCACATAATTCAAGTTCATTATTATTATTATTATTATCTAAGTGCAAGTTAAAGACATACCTTTCTAAGAAAGTACCCTGGATCCATTATCACACTGTATTTGAAATTACTCATACAAACATAGGCCACAACTCCTTCCTTTGTATGCAATACCAAAGAGGTCACTGTTCTTTTGCTGCTTTATTACACTAAAAATTTTTAGCTGCTTGCTGCTATGACTTAGAAGTCAGTTTCCTCATTACCACTTTCTAGCGTTGTCCCTAAAAATAGTAGTAATACAAACACTTGTCATTATTTACATTGGATTTTATTTCACCAATTAACTATCTTGAAAGAAAAAATAGTACAAGTTACTGCATATGAATGACAATTCTAGCAATAAACAACTCTAATTACTTTCCCGATTACACAGGTATACCTGTTAAATCCAAGACAAATCAAAAAACTTTTAAAATGTTCTATATTTATATGCAACCCTTCTTATCCTAATACATGGATCTTTATATTTTTTAATAAAAGAGCATTAACTGCAAAAGCCTGCGTTGGCAAGAGCTTCTTCATTACAATTGTATAAAATTGAGAAAGTAATACACATAGCTTCCACAAAAAGGGTGAAGTCCTGTAGACTGCTCCTCACAAACCAAGAGCTTCCAGCACTCTCTTAATAAGCTTCGATTACACTTAAGCCTATAGCAGAGGACAGGCACAAAATGTTTGTTTCCTGTAGAAAGAAGACTCCCTGCTGAGAGACACCACTTGTCCTTGAGATTTCTTTGGGGGAAAGCTTTGATTTAGAGGAAGAAAAGCAGCTAGGAAGAAAAAAGGTCTGCTACAAACACTTGTTCATCTTTGTATAAGCAGTTACCCAGTTTTAATCTTTTTCTCCACAAACATCACAGAAAGTGAAACCTTTCAGAACATTTTAATATTCATCTTAGCAACAAAGCGTTTAGTGTTCAATAGATATATGTGTATATATATACAAACCAGAGCAGAATTACACTCCTTTGCAATAAGGCATTAGACAAGACCAGTTCACTCAGAAGAAAACTATACACCCTCTAACCAAAGACTATCACTAGTCCAGGCAGAAGAGACTACATGACCAAGCTATGAACAACGACTAGATCCCACCAGAAAGGAATGGGGAGCCCCTGCATGTCGGAAAATATAGAGAACCACATGAAGAATGTGGAGGTGCTCTAAAAAAAGGGCAGTCACAGAGGATGTACAAAGGGAGATCCTTAGTATGGAGGTGTGTTTAATTTGACTGCTTTTTGCATTCCAGAAAACAAATAATTTGGCTTACTTTTTAAATTATAAAAAAAAAAAAAAAAGTGCCTGTGAAGAAATAAGTGCAAGTACTCTTGAAACAATAATTTAAAAGTGTAGAACTTCTTCTATGGAAGGAATTCAAATAAAACTATTCTCTCCTAAATAATTGTCAGAGTGGAAAAGTAAGAATGGGTCATATTAAGAAGCAGAGGAAAACATTTCTTACAAAGTCCTGTCAGTATCTTCAGTCTTCCAATGCCAACTTATTATAATGGGCTTTTTTAGGTACCACCTGAATAAGTGAAACTAAAGGTAGCACACCATTTAGTAAGCGTATCTCCATCAATAAGTACTCTAGAAGTGAAACCTTGTAAAGAATGATCACTATCACACAGTATTACGTACCAATGTACATTTTTCTATATTTGTAAGCAGAACAGCGCCAAAATGAAGAGATAATAGGGGAAGGGGAATCAAAACCAAAACTAAATCTGACAATGGAAAAGGTCCAAAGAAAAGAACCTACAACCCTGCCTCTTTTAGAACCAGAGACCTGTGCTAAAGATTAGGATTTATCACAAAGTAGGTGTCCTTGCCGCTTAGGTACACACAATCAATTTGTGTGATGACAATTACACTTGCCCTTCATAGTTACAAAAGTACATGCCCAGAAAGTGATTTCTAAGTGTCAAACTACTTCCCCTTTTATGAAAGACCTTGATGACAGGGACATAGGCAAGTGTGAACAAAACCTCTATTCACTAGAGCCCTGAAGCAAAGCACTAGGAAAAACAAAATTCTTGGTTCTAGAAACCATTAATCTAGATCAGCAAAGAGACTGTCATCTGCAAAAAGGAAGATCCTAGTCCCCACAAAAGAATCTGTTTATGCATTTGCACAAGAGAATCAAAGTCTGTACAAGCAGCGCTCAGAATGTTCTTTTCTTCCAGAGCAGCATCCTGCCCATCACAGGCTAGAGAAATATTGCCCTTCTAATTTATGCTGGTTTGGCCCTGAATTTTCTGTTTCTGAATGAATATCTCAATTTCACCACTGGAGAGATGATGTCCTTCCCCCTCTCAAACTTACAAAAAAATGTGTAGGGGTTAGGTCACTCTCTTGTGTGAGGGAAAACAGACACAAAGCTACTGAGACGAAATTGCTGAGACTGAAGAAAGCGGAGGAGTACTCTAAGACAGATGCTAACTTCCTAGGTTGTGTTCCTGAAAGAACATGGGCGTAATCTTGATCATGACTGGTAAACATGCTTTGTACTTATGGCTGCTTGGGTGTATTGGCATGCTCTGAGCATGCCTAGCAAACGGAGCCCATAGACAAAGGAATGCCCAGTCTGGATAAAAAACAGATTTAGGCATGAGGCAGGCCACGAGATGCCCAACTCTGCCAAACTGGCAACCAGTATGAACACTTTGTATGATATGAATGTTAGGTATTTACATAATTTTTCCATCAAAAGTTTATATGCCCTTCACTCTTCAGATTCCTAATGAGAGGGAATATTTAAAGTGAAGGTTTTCTGAAAAAGGGACATCCCAACTTCCCAAGTATTTTTTTGATACTGGCCTGCACTATACAGCATAACTAAAATATACACTGTGTAATTAGGACTATTTAGATCAATGAGAAAACTTTCAAAGCTTTTCTCAAATGAACTTTGTTTGACTCTATAAACAGGATTACAGTGTTTCTGAAAAGAAAATTATTGCATTCATGCTAGAAATACTGCTGTTGTCACCTCAGGAAACTGTTTCTAAGAGCCAAAAATCCATCAGAAATACTTCTAGCTTTCAAATAAGTTTTGTTGTAAAACTCTGATTATCAGTTTTATCACAGTATGCCATAAGTTTGTGTTAATATATTAATTGTAATATCCATCTTATCTATTTAAGACTTAATCTATTATCGATTTAATGGAATTTGTATGTTCTTAGGAATCATACCAAAAATAACTTTTTTCTTTAATACTATTGCCTTTTATAGATGAAAACACAGAAATAATCATATAGCTTAAACTGAAATACATGAGATGTCAACACCAATATTACATATGTTTACAATAAAAGTCACATCCTGCTAGGACATTTAAGATGTTTTTGGCTTAGGAGCCCCATGTGGCTATCAAATAGTATGATGTAGTTTACAAGAGTATCAGCACCCTGTGCATCTGCTCTGTACTTTACATCCTCCACTTTTAGAGATGCTGTTTGATTACACATCCATCCCGGCCTAACAAGTTAAAGCGTCTCAACAAAAGATTAAAGCTCTACTACACAGTTTGCACATGCAGACATACATGCACATATGTATAAGTTAAATTTACTGACAAAAAGTTTCTATGTTGACATTTATTGCAGACTAAATTATGCAACTGTCAACCCTAAGATGGAAAGATGCACTTACATGCTACTTATCAAAAGATCAAGACATTAATGCTCACCCACTAACTACACCTATGTACATGCTGCACAAGGTTTCCTCCACAGCAGCTCTGTTGTTTTTCCTCTCTCATTTTGAATGTGACATCTTCGAGCAAAATAGAAACATAGCCTTCTCCTACAACACTTGCAGAGAAACAGAGGCTTTTCCTGACTATTTTGCTTTAGTACACAGAGTGCAAAGAGGCCAACAAAAGCAAGGCTTCTTTCCTACAGAGATTAAAGAACAGTGCTAACCAGCAGCAAGGAATGAGGAACTCCTAAGATTGACGATGGAGATGTGTAACAAGTAACCACCTTCCCACATGCAATCTGGTTTAGACATGAAGGTGAGAGAGGTCGGGGGCAGATAAATGAATGGCAGAGTAAAAAACTAACAGGCAACTGCAAGAACACCGTTATATTTGTTAAGGTCAGAGAGGACAGAGGGTGTGACAAAGGATATACGGAACAAATAATATAAGACCACATAAACAAATAAGTTTTCATGAATTCTGTCATCATCTAAGACAAAACACATTTCCAGTAAGAATCTGTTTAACGGTGTCGAATGCCATTTATAAATAAAGACAATTAAGAAAGCAGTGCAGTTACAGTTAAATTTAAATCATGCTAGAAACACAAACCAGGAGATCAAGCAATGACTATAAATAGTACTACATGAATTTAGAGATGGGTGGGTAAAGATGGTCTGCCTGTTATTTTAAGATGGCAAACACCATAATATACAGGAGGGGAAAAAAAAGACAAGAAAGCTCAACTGTACAGAAGAAAATGAGATTGTATGCAAGATATGGGGAAAGAGAATATAGTGGTTAGAGGAATGAGGGGGGGACGGTGGAGGAAAGGAGCCTTCCTTTGTTCAAAAGTAGCTGCAAGAAGTATAAGCAGGGAGATGCTTCTCTGTTTTCTGCTATACAATTTTGGGGCAAACAATTAGCAGAGTCATCATCTTAACCGGAAACTCTCTACATTTTGGGAGAAGGAGGATCAGTACATTGAATTGACAGAGAATTTGATCATTCTTATCTAGAAACCCATTATGTTGAAAACAGGTCTCATTGCAGGTATCCAGCAATAATTTCTCATACACAGTATCAACGCATAACTAATACTTAAGCCTGTTGGCAACGTTACTTACTATATGGGTGACACTTATCATATGGATGTAGTTCAATTTAACTGACTCCAGCATGTATGTAAATATTATCTTAAGTTTTCCATATAAACTAGAAGCATCATTAAGATTTTAACTGATTAATATTTTAATATAATCTAGTATTAAAAATTTAAATTATACAAAGTCTTATGCAATTTATAGTTTTCAAATTATTTATTATAAATACTTTTAGCAGCTGCTTCATTCTTGCCCACAGTACTGTGAAAACAATAAATAGGAAATTTATTTTAATCATATAAATGAAAAAGTTAAATTTTATCAATCTGCTGTTAATCTTACTGCCCTCCGTGTTCACAGTAGCTGTTAAATGAAGAAAGTAAGGTTTTCATACTGATATTTTCTCCCAGGTGGAAATGCTACCACATTTCATTCTGAAACAATTTTGTACAGTCACGTAATGAGAACAAATTCTTGTAAAACTTGAATAAAGAAGATCTGTTTGAAGCTTGGCAACAACCTGGCAAGCAGCTTTAGGACCTGGTAGATACTTTCTGATGGAATAATGTAGAAAGCGGTACATCGCAACCTTAGATAAGTAAGCCGTTCTTTTCTCCTTTATTTGGTGCAATGAAATGTATTATGAAAATGTTTTATTAAACAAGTTATACTTTTATGGACAAACATATTTGTATTCAGAAACCAGCCTCTACATGATATTATGTGAAATGAAATAAAGATGTTTGCTATTTATTTTTTACTGAACAGCATTATCAGAAGAATCTAGAACGCACAAAGTAGTCAAAAAATACAGCTATGTTCCTGTGTTCAGAAGTATTAGCAATTAATTTCTGCAGACACTGTGACTGAAAGCCGTATTACAGGATTGTCTAGTTGCAAATTACTCTCCAAATACATGGTAGGACTTCATCTTGCCCTCTTCTCCCCTTTAAAGGGGGAAGAAAGGAATTATGGGGGGAAGAAGTCAGGAACAAAATAATCTTCTTTTCTGGAAGCTGCCTAATACAGATTCAGGATCAGGTGCATTGAATTCGACCAGTTTCAGGGAAAAAGCTGGAATACAATCATGTACGACAACAAAGCCCCTCATCATATTGATGCAGGGCAAACTATGAAATGGTTTATGAGACTTTCTTTAGCACTAAACAATAATTAATTTTATCCTGAGGTTTCCTTCCCCACATATGTACATTATTCTGCATGAATAACATAAGAATCAAGCCTTTTGGAGTAAGCTCCTGCAGGCAATCAAAGCTCTTGACAGCATTGATATATTTACTATTTTTGTTCTGCACCACCCATACCAATTGCTCACCTTCCTGCAAAGTTCAGATATTCAGATAACAGAGTATGTGTATTTCCATATTATTTGATATTAAAAAAATACCTCAATGATTAACAATCACACACTGCTTTTGGCCACTAGATTGCATGAACTTGTGAAAAAATAATTCCTAGATACGTACAGACATCTGATGATAAATTTAAATTTAAGACTAGGCAAACTAGATTTAGCTTGTGTTTTAACAGTACTTACTGCAAGTAAGTAGACTTTTTTTTTTTCAAGTAGGTATCAGTATGTCAGTCATGCTAAAAGGTAACTCTACTTACACATATGTGTATATGTACACACAATTATATGCATATATATTCGATATGTATTTGAAATATTTTTGCATTTGTATATTTAACCAAAAACCCCAAACAGGCATCTGTGGCTAGATTTTGGCAGGAAAGAATCAGCTTCCAGTGTAAGACATTTGAAATAAACACACATATAGCCAGCAAAGTTGAAACTATATTACTTAACAGCTTGCTTGGATGTGCATTTAAACCCACTGTCTACCATGAAGAAAATCAACACATCATCAAACATGCTACTGAATTATTGCAAATGGCCAACTAGTAGAAGCCACAATAGAAAAATAACTACATTTATTATTCTTTCTATACAAAATTCTTTTCATTAATGCTCAGCAACACGCATTTGGCAGCTGAACATTTTTTTTTTGAAGCAGCAGTTAACAATGCAATTCACAAAACAAAGATAAGCTCAATGGTTTCCAGGAAACTGAAAGATGAAAGAATGTGGAGAGAGTCAGCCATGGTTTCAAATGAAGAACAAGTGAACTAAGGTCAAACTAAAACCTAAAAGAAATTCGGCAAGGGCCCAGAAACCATGGTACAGATACATTTCAGTTGGATTGAAATTTCACAATGCATTTCAACAATGCATACAATACATTCCTTGGTATATTAATTCACTGGGGACAATTTTTTCAAAATAAAGGACAAACTCAGATTCCAAAGCCCTTAGTTTCATTACTTCAAGCATAATACTTTGCAGACTTTCAGGTTTTTACATTGATTGTGAAGTATGTTGAAGTCTTCTATTCCAGCTTTGTTTTGTGCACTCAGTCCCAGACCTAGCTGAAACCATGAAGTCGCATGGTATACATGAGGTAAACTGTACTGGAGGAATCCATAAATGTTATAATTTCAGAAAGCAGCACCTACTAAGCAGCCTGCTCTAGAAATATGATGAATGTATTCTGCCCCCTTGAAGAGAAGGTCAGCGTAAAGCTACCGTTATAGGAATCCATTTAAATAATGCATTTTGCAGTAGTGGAAGACATACAGCATTCTACCATATGCAAAAAAAGGGGGAAAAAAAAAACAAATCCAAACCCAAACCTTTATATCTACTGTAAATTACTTCCTAACACACTGAGCTAAATTCCACTTAGTTAAACTATCCGCAATTTCTACCTAGGAAACAAAAATAAACAAACAAAAGAAATAGCAAAAAGACAAGGTTTTATCTGAGGGATTTTTTTAAAAGTACATTTTATAAAGTCATCTCTCAGACATTAAATTTGTAAAATTTTGAAGTTATAAGTTTAAAGTTATTTTAAAGTTATAAGGCCCAGTAAATCTATGCATTCAGAAATAACATTCCTAACTACTGACAAATCACCTCCTCTCCTCAGAGAAGAGAATTTATTTCCAATTTT